>JASDQU010103240.1:333809-349230 GCA_032191745.1 Picea mariana | reverse complement strand
GTGTTTGATGTAAATATGACTCATTATTGTTTTGTCATGGTTGATAAAAAGTAAATATGGATGAACTCCAAAGTGGTCCCCTTATGGTGAAAGCCCTCATGGGAAGATGCTTTATGGAGTAAGAGAACCCATGCTTAATTGTGGAATAATGAGATGAAGAAAAGTGAATTTGTCAGGGAAAATATCCTATATGGATAGTTCTTGTCATGTCATTTCCGGTGGTATGTGGAACGTCACATAATTCCTCACGGTTAGAGAGTTATGGCCATGAGAAGTTGGTGACCCCAGGTTTGGGTAATGGACCCAAGTTTGTTTGATGGGTAACGGTATGAGTTATGATATATTTTTTAATAATACTATTCTATATGGATATTACATGTCATTCCATTTCTGGTGGTATGTATAATGTCACATAACTCCTCACGGTTTGAGAGTTATGGTCTTACGAAGTTGGAGGACCCTCATATGTCATCTAGAAGCCCCAAAAGGTCAAAGTAATCAAAGTGGTTTAAGAGATTTTAGAAGGTAAATAATAAAGTGAAATGATGAGTGTATTATAATTCAAAGTGAATAAAAAATAAATTATTTCAATAATAATTTTAATGGAGAAATTAGAAGTGGACCCAACCCTAAAATAAGGAAAGTGGGGCCAAGTGACCTAGAAGATGTTTTTAAGGAAGCTACTTGGAGAGTATAAATAAGAGGCAAGGCTCTCTCATTTGAAGCACACTTGAGCATATTGAATATCTATAGGTTTATGAGGTATAAAAATGATATCTAAGCCAAAATTATGAGGAAAGTGAAGAAAAGAAGGCCGAAATGCAAGGAAGGATAAATTCTTTTGATGGTGCTTTCTAAGGTATGTTATTTTCAAGTCATTTCACCATTTTCGCTATAACTTTTTTTATATAATGCTTAAGATCTTGAAATTTCTATGCAAGTGAGAAAACATATCCAAGTATATTTGGTTAAAAATTCATCTTGTGGGTCTTTGTATTTTGGGATTTACACTCTGTGGAAAATAGGGTTTGTGGCCAGTCCTGAAACTAGTCAAAATCAGGTGTTTCGGGTAAAAATGTCACAACTTCTTCATAACATATCCATATTCATTGAGAAAAAATGTGTTAGTTAGGGTAAAGTATTTAGTATGCTATGTAAAATTTTCATATCATTTCATCAAATAATTTGTGCGGAGCACGCTCTACAAGGTCGCTCTCTAGAATAAGCCAGAATTCAGCAATATGTGTCATTTTTGCTATAACTCTTTTTCTGAGAGGTTCCAAGTAGTGCCACTTAGAGGAATCACATAAAACACATTGAAAAAAATTGTATATCAGTTTTAGATCTTTATACATTACAGGTTCAAAGTTATGATTACTTCAAGTTAGGGTTGTTGACTAATCCAAAACGAGGCATGTGAGACTAAAGAAAAGTTTGATGAAAATGCTATTCTCTTGTTTTTAAAGTTAAGGAAGGTTTGTAGGAATGTGATCATATACACTAGGTCTATTACAGAGCTACAGATCAGATTTGGATGATGAAATTGATGAGGGCTTTTGGTTGTGGCACATATTGAGTACATGGTTGAGACAAGTAGTTGATGAGTTGACACATACATGAAGTGTATAGTTGATGATGTTGGTACATATTTATGATTCATATTTGATGAGTAGTTGACACATGATTGGAACATACTTGGTACATGGTTGGATGCACTTGTTTATGGTACAGGTTGATTACAGGTTGGTGCATGGTTGATGCACTTGTTTATGGTACAGGTTGATTACAGGTTGATGCATGGTTGATGCATGGTTGATGCATGGTTCAGATTTATTGGTACAGGTTTACAACGGTATATCTCACAGCAATAGTGTGACAGTGGTTCTATCATTCTACCTCTACTTCATGGTGGCAGGACGGGGCAAGGACCGGTGGTTGTAGCCACCTTCCGGTTGTAGCTGGAGAACATTGGGGGTTGTAGCCTCCTTCTAGTTGTAGCCAGAGATTTGGTGAGTTGGAGCTTCCCTCAGGTTGTAGCCTAAGAAACTAAGGGGTTGGAGCCTCCTTCCAGTTGCAGCTAGAAAACAAAAGAAGTTGGTGCTTCCAATGAATGTAATTCTTCAAGACATATAAGAAAAAACATTCCATGGTTTTCTCCTGATTTGGGTTTCCACGTAAAACACTGGTGTACTGTGTATGTGTGTGATTGTTTATTTATTACTGCTCATTATTGGATAATAATTCTACATTGATATAACATTTGAGGAAAATGATTATAATTACGTTATTACTGATTCACCCCCCCTCTCAGTAATCCAACAACTTCTTCAACTGCATAGTTGAAATCTCTATAACAACTATAGCTCTTGGAATGCCTTGAATATTTCCTTGCTGAACTTCCTCATTAAGACATGTGACTGTCTTGTTGTAACAATATAGGACAACATGATGTTTCTCGAACCAATCCATACCAATTAGACAATCATATGAACTGAATGGTATGATGTTTACATCCACCTTTGTATTGAATCCATTCATGTATATCTAACAATCTTTAACCAACTCATTGATTTTCCTCTTTGCCCCGTGGCTAACTAAACTAACCAAGATTTCTTATGCTTACTTCGTTGTAATTGAAATATTTCAATGATGTTAGCATTTATGTAACTATGGCTAGCTCCAGAATCAATTAAAATTTCTATGGGCTCATTATTGATATTACCTTCCACTTCAATCAAGGGAGATTGATACTCTTCTTGCTTGTTATCCAAAGCTGCATAAATCCTTGGCATGATTCCTCCCATGTATTCCACTGTTTCAGCCTCTTGAATGTTGTGGACAGTCCCCATTCTTTCTCCTTTGTGATGTAAATCCTTATGTGGATGATTTCCCCCACATCCCCAACATTACACTGGCTACTGTCTTGGCCTTTTTCCAAATGAATCCGTAGTCTTGTTTTCATTTTGGGTGACTTGACCATATTGATTCTCTTAGAAATTGTTCCTGAAAAAGGGTGTCTTAAAACCCTTCTACCTTTGATCCTTATTATCCTTCATCTTGTCATTCCAATCTTTTTGGAAAATTCTTCTTCCTTTTCCCTACTCATACAGATGCCTTGCTTTCCTTATGGTTTCCTCCAAGTTTTCCAGGTTTCCATATTGAATATTATCACTGTAGAAAGAGGGTAACCCACTTAGAAACATTTGGATTTCGACTTTCTCGTCCTTGATGAATTCAACATACTTCAACAATTCAAATAACCGCTTCTCATATTCCTCCATTGTCATGGTTCCCAACTTGAGTTCAAAGAACTCTTTCATCTTTATTTCATAGTAATGCTCGGACACACATTTCTCTTGGAAATATCCCTTGAAATGCCTCCATGAGATCATTTTCTCATCAAGGTTCTTGGCTTACTTAAGTTGATCCCACCACATGGTTTCCTTCCCTTGAAAGTGGTAGGTGGAAATTATAGCTTTTACCCGGGATGGGTAATCATGTAGCTGGAAATATTTCTTCATTTCCAATAGCCATGCATCTACCTCTTCTCCTTTCCCATGCTCACCATTGAAATTTGGTGGTTTAATCTTCCTGAGTTCACCCTACAAGATGTCTGCCTTAGGTCTTCTCCTTTGCCTCCAAACAAGAAACACACTTGGGTTTCTCCCTGGACCTAAAATTGAATGAGTTCTTCTGGTGGAATACCTTGGATAATGATGGTGTCTACTCATGCTTGTTAATTGCCTATCACTCCCATGATAATCTCTTTTGCTATGGGATCTTAATGTTGATACTTTTATAGCGCTATCTTCTTGCTTGGTGCCAGAGTCCTTGTTAACTTGATTTTGTATCATATTTAGGCTTTGGAGTATCTCTTCTTGAACCTTCATGATCCTCTCATTATCATCCCTATATCTATGCACTTGTTTTTGAAAGCTTCTCATAGTTACAGTTCCTTGCCTGTCTCCTCTCCCATTATAATCGGTCTTAGCATTACCCACGCTAGTATGCATACCTCCAATTTCTTATTCATAGTTGTAAAACCCTTTAGAATCCTCCATGTCTCTAGTTCTCATGTAGGAACTAAAATCTACTTTTCTATATCTCTAATTTTGCAAGAATGTGCATGCAATAATTTCTTGTTAGAATTAAGCATATTGAAAAATATTTATCAATTAGATTACAAATAATTATTAATTTTAAATTATGAAGAATATTAATTCACTTCTCTCAAGTAGGATTCCTTAAATGCATTCATTTTTGAAACAACTTTCCAATGACTTTCCTCAATCCTCAATCCGAGTTTTGAGCGAATAGTTATAACAATTACAAGTTGCAATTTCCACTCTTTTGCTGCTACAAAATTCACTTTTATCACTTTTGAAGAAAATATAATGCCCTAATCAAAACTATAGGTCGATAGATCTCTTCTACTTTTCAAGATATTTCCAACGACCATTCATTTTCCCCAATTTGAGATTCGAGTTGAAAGTAATGGTGGAAAAATAGTGAAGGAATATTCATGGGCACGAGCAACATAGTAGCAATGCTAAGCAATCGTCCAATCATTTCTTGATTAGATCTTCGTCGTTGATTTGTCTTAATGGATTCATCATGGATGTAAGTCATATATCTTCTTCATACCTTTCATGAAACCACTACGAACACTTAGATTATTTTTCCTTCATGGACTCACAAACTCGTGGACTCGCAGACTCATAAACTTGTAATCTTCCTTTCATAACTTTGTCTAAGAAGTCCCAACACTTAGCCATTTTTCCATCTTCATGGACTCATCGACTCAAGGAATCATAATCTTGCATCATTCTTTTTATAATTCCATTCACGAAGTCTCAACACTTCATAATTTTTCCATCTTGACGAACTCCCAGACTCATAAACTTGTAACCTTCCTTTCATAAGTTCGTCCTAGAAGTCCTAATACTTAGCCATTTTTCCACTTCTTACCGTAGTTCCATGGGACTAAAAATTGGTCTGCCACATGCCCCCACATCACCTACCAATTTTCATCCTGTCCAACATGTACCTTCAACCATGGTAGCACATGACTTTCTTCTACCACATCAGCCTCCACATCATGCCGACATCATCATACGAAAAAATACCCAATTTGTTTTTTCTGATTTGCTTATGTTCGATTTTTTTTCCAAAGAGGCCTAATTCTTCACATTTCCCATGAAATTTCTCTCAATTTTACTACCGAAATTTCAACAAATGAATTTCATACATCTTTTTTCTAGCATTCCATCAACTAGTTTGTCGTCATAGTCTATAAATTTCACTTCTATGTTCCACTAATTGCCCCATCCAGGATAAGCGTTGAAAACTGGGCTCTGATATCACTTTCTAATGTACCCAGCCACACATGTTGGGCCACATCACACAAAAATCTCTCATTATCATCTTTGATACAAAAATGTAACGTACCTAGCCTCTAGCTAAGCAACATCACGTGCAAAATAAACATAAAAATGAAACTTTTTCTAACTAAAGAAATTATTTTACTGTTATTCGATTTCATGTAGCTTACAACTAAAAATTTAAAACAAATTTAGCTAATGTACAGAACCATAAAACAGATGCATCTAAAGCATGCTAATAATCTACATGAAATACAACTAAACCATTCATTACAGCAGCATGTAAGTCATTCTCATTCACATAGAGTTCATTCACAACAATAACACATGTAAATAACTCAACAAAAGGTAAAACACTTATCTTTAAACAAGAATCGTGCAACCATCTTCTTGGGATAGACATTCCACCCAACCATAGACTGATTGTTCCAAATCTCAACAACCAGTGGCCCGTGAGTTGACTCTAGTAATCCACAAAAGAGGGTGGTCTCTCACAGTCCTCTCATAGCTCATAAATCTCATAATCCAATCAACATTCTCCTACAACTATCTTGATTCTTCTATCTATCTTCTTATCGAACTTCCCAACCCAAGGAATGCACCATTTGTTTACCAATGATCACCCAAGGGATGTACCATCTGTTTATAATGGGTAACTCAAGGGGTGTACCATTTTTTATCACGGTTAACCCAAGGGATGTACCATCTGTTTATCAGGGATATCTCAAGGAATGTTCCATTCGTTTATCAGGGTCTCCCTGGCACAAGTAACTGGGAATATCTCAGCTAGGAACTCAAGGGAACTTGCTGCTAGGAAAACTATCAACAAACCAACATCAAACACTTGATTTTTTTTGAAACTCACACAATAGTTCACTCTTCAAGCCTGACAACCTGGATCTTCAATTCTCCAGCTCCAATTCACTCCATTTATGCTCCATAATTCTCCCTCCATGGTTGCACCAGCTCCAAGCTCTCTCTTATTTATTCCCATGCACAAAACTTGACTGACTGAAAAACCTTCCTCCCAACCCATACGAATTTCATCTCTTGTGGCTTGCCTTTCTTGATTCACACTCTTCCCCAAGCTGATTGTACTCAACCCCCATGTTCCCAATAACTCCGGGGTGTGACCACTCATACCCCTCTTACATGCATTCAATGATTGGCTTTGGGAACACTCAATCAGAAATCGAAAGGTTCATATACAATTGGCAAGTTTGGGAAAATGGGTTAAATTGATATACATGGGTAATTCCCCCTTTGACCCCCTCTTGGCCATTATTCTAGACACTTCCCTCTCTTGTGGATTAATTCATCCCCCATCTCTTGTCCATGTCCCCTTAGCAACTGACATCACATTTTTTATTATTAAAACATTGAAATACAATTCGCATATTACATCACTTGGTTGTGGCCACACATTATATCCACATAAGCATTAATTAAACTGGGGATTGTAATGGGGATGTTACAAATAGGGAGGCATGAGTGTGGAGCTTGGTGTTGATGCCACTTATCATGTGATAGGAGTTAGCTCTATTTCCTTAAAAAAAAAATCAAATGATGTTATTGAGTTGGATTATGTTTTGTTTATTCCTAGATTGAGGAAGAATATTATTTCAGTTTCTTGTATGAAAAATGTATAGTGGAGATTTTCATTTGATGGATAGTAATGAACCATCATTTATTATAGTCTAGCTAGTCCAAGGACTTTGTCTAAAGGTGTGAGAGAGGGTGGCCTTTACAATTACTTGTTCATCCAGTTGCGCTTGTACATTTTGGTGGGAGGTTGGAAGAGCCATCTAGCTTTGAGGAGGTACATGCATGGAAAGATTCCATGGAGATATGCTCAAAATATATTATGATTTAGTGGTTTATTCCAAGTTTCCAGTTGATGGGAGTGTTGTAGATTACAAGGATAGGGTTTTTGGATTCTATTAGATAGGGGGAGTTGATCGTGATGATTCTCTCAAGATGAGGGAGTTGATAGTGTTTAACTTGTTGCTTTAGTTTCCATAGGTTTCAATCTATGTGAGAGGGATTCTCATGTTCATGGGTTGTTGATAGCTCTACATGGGTTGTTGCTTATACCACAAGCTTGTTATTTCAAGATCGAGGACTTGACTTGCGAAATTGTTTATCATTGTGATTTTGACAAACCTCATCCACTTATCTTGGTCTTGTATGGAGATGTGATTATCTTTGTAGGACATCCTGGGTATCTCATGATGTGGTGTTTAGAGATTTTGGCCCATGATGATGACTTGAGGGATGATAGAGTTGGTAGGTTTTTTATGATCCAAGGTTAGGTTCCTTCAAATTCACAGGTGGTCATTATTATTTGGAGGTTTGATATTTTGTGATAGAATCTTGTTTTAATGGATATAGTAATACTTCTACAACTTATAGGATTGATATTATAGCATAGTGGGACACTATGGTGAATATATATGTGATATTTGATGAGGTTATGATGTATTTTCAGTTCACATGATTCTCCTTCAGTGATTGAGGAGAGATAAGAGGTTGATGTTCAAGAGACTAATTCAGAGACCTAATATGATTCAGATTTAGAGGAAGATGAGGTGAGATTGGGTGAACAGATTCTCTCACCTACTCCAACTCATAGGAATCCAAGATGGCTTACCCAAACATTGCATGAGGCATAGTAGCATGTAGGAGCACCCATATATTCCATGAGGGTGAGTATGCTAATCATGTTACTTTTATTTCCTACAGTCATGAGCCTTCCATTTGTCTTGAGAAGAAGAGGTGTGATACCTTAATGGAGGAGTGTGATGTTTGGTAGAAAATGGGTGATTTCAAGACTACAACAAGTACATATTTTCAAGTGGTAGATTTGTAGAGGGAATCGACAAGTGTTGGAATAAAAAATTTCCTTGTAAAGATGGAATGCTATATTTTAGGGTTACTTTGAAAGTGTTTACACCATGTTTAGGGGTACTTCATGATATTGGGGGTATATGGTGTATTTTCATACTGTGGATGGTTCGTGATGGATTTTCACATGGGAGATGGTCCATGATGGGATTACACATTGGATATGGATTAATGGGTGGTTTCTTCACCTCAGTTGAGTTATTTCTTTGCATTCTTCCCTAGGACATTGTAAATCTCTTTAAAGATTGGGTGAAGTTATACATGATGGACACGCGGAGATGGTTTCTTGATTGGAGAAATACCTACTTAGGAGGAGGATCATTTTTCATATTAGAAGATGGAATCAGGCCCTAAATAGAATAGGGTATCTTGGAGTCCTATATGGCGGCTTGGAGTTGGTTGGACGATGTTTGGGTTACAATAGTGTTTATTTAGAGGGAGTGGACCTAGTGGAGTACATGGCTTAGGAGGATTGATGGAGTATTTGGAGGCTTGTAGGAGGAGTGTTGGACAAACCTCATGGAGTGCCATTGCTTGTGGAAAAAATTGCCTTGGATTTTTAGATGTATACTCCTGGAGTTTATCGCTACACATGTGTGAGCCTACATATGATTATTGTAGGATGTTTGTAAGGGAATTGGCCCACATATGTATTATTGGCCTCCCTTACCTCTCATACGTATAGAGGAAAGAGAGATTAATTCTCTCACCCATCATTCGTGTTCATTATTGTGAAGAGAGGTGACTAAGAGGAGCACACTTCCCTCTCTCTCTCTCTCTCTCTCTCTCTCTCTCTCTTTGAGTTGGTAAGGTTTATTGATCTTGTTAGAGAATTTTGAAGTCTATGGTTATTGATCCAGGTGGATATCAGTGGCCACCCACCTTTTCCGACTGGCTCAAAACAGTTTTATGGCAAATTTGGCAATTTACTATTTTTAGCAGTTTTTAACTTCCGGGGCCATTTTGAGGGCCCAAATGAAGGATTTTTGAGATCGAGGTTCTCAATGATAGCCAAAGGAATGATTGAGCCCCCAAAATGAATCTCCTCGATGATAAATTTCCAATGAGCTATCATACGCCTAAAATGGAGATCCTATGCAAAAATTACGACCCCGGGAAGTTAATGTACTAACTTACCCAAACGGGGCCCCACATGACTTTTGGTGCTTCATTTCCTAGGGTTAGGTTTTTGGATGTCTATGGTTTTTGGAATTCTTTTTTATTGTAAAAATGCCTTTAGAGCCTCATTGTAACCATCTTCTTGTGAATGCAAGTAGCCGTCACATCTCTTCTCAAAGATAAGCTGCCACCATTCTAGCGAGTCTTTCACTCTGTATTTTACAGTCTTTGTACATTTCTTTCATTAATAGAAATCATGTACTACTGTATATATGTGTTTATGGTTGCATCTATGATACATTTCTGTTATATTATTGAATATCTGTGATATCTCTATGCATTTCATTATTATATCTCCGCTCTCATTTTGTGCCGAAAATAATTCGGATCAGTGGTATCAGAGCAGGTTGTTCTTGATCGTTTTTTCAGTGCATGTCCCCGATGAGGTCCAAGTATATCAAGTTGGGTCTCAAGCTTGTCTCTCTTGAGGAAAATCGCTCTCTCACACCTAAGAAACCCTCAATGGCGGAAGAAAAGAAAAACGACGGAGCAGGCGATCCTATCAGTCTGTTGCTTGAGCAAGCTCTCACACGACAGAGGGACGAAATGATGGAGAATTTTTCCCACATCCTTCCATGCCTGCCAATAGCAACAGATGCATCTTCATAAATAGGCCACTTTGGAGGCACTTCGCCTTTCAAGGTACAAGTTAATTTTGATATTCCTGTATTTGAAGGACAAATAGATGCAGAAGCCCTAGACAAATAGTTAATTCTGCTAGAAGGTTATTTCTCTGTTCACAAATTTTCTAACAAAGAAAAGATCACCTTCGCACTCCTTAAAGCTCTCCCCCATGTCAAACATTGGTGGAAAAATTATTGGGAGAAGAGTTCCATAGAGGAGTCTGAAATATATGGGGCCGATCCCACTTGGGATTTTTTTGTGGATGTGGTAAAGGAACAATATTACCCTGTTGACAACTATGAGGACCAGCACATGAGGTGGACCACATTGTGGCAATAGAGGGGCCAAGTAGTTCTGGAGTTTACCAATACCTTCCATACCTTGCGCACCAAGCTAGGTATCAAAGACTCCGAAAGACATTTGGTTCTGAAATACCGTGGGGCTCTACACAGATACATCCAAACTGAAATGGATTTTATGAATATCTCATCACTTGGTGTTTCCTATCAATATGTTGTTAAAATTGAGCAAAATTTAAGCACCAGAACAAATGGGAGTTCGGGTCTACAAATCCGCAACAACCAAAGTATAACAAAGACATCCCTATCAAACAGTCTCCCAAAAATCAATCCAAGACACAGGAAAAGAAGGGTCAAAGGAATACAAAGAAGGACACCGGAAAATGGTGCAATTTCCACAAAAGCCCCTGGCACAACACCGATGAATGTCGCTCAAAATAGTCATTGGTGGCTGAGATAAAAAACAAGGAGCTGAACCCTGATTAAGAATCTGATTCTGAAAATACCGATAAATGACAGATTATTGACGCAGACCCCACTGCTATTGTTGTGATCGCAACAATTCAACCAGAAGAACCAACATATCCTAAAGAGGGGGAGCGCCTTTTTCATTCATAGATGTGGGTGAAGGGGACCCCGCTGCATTTTATTGTTGATAGCAGAAGCCAGAAGAACCTCATCTTAGCATAGGTTTTCAAATAGTTGGGATTGTCGACAACACCACACCCGTAGCCATACAACATCGGGTGGCTTCGCCAAGGACGAGATCTTTATGTCAGCCAGCATTGTCGATTGTCATATGGCATCCAACCCTTCAAGGATGAGGTATTATGTGATGTTGCCCCACTGGATGTATGCGATGTTCTCTTGGGCCAACCATATATGTGGAAGCACCATGCTATTTATGAGTCTTGACGTCGTAGTGTCATTGTCACTTTCGGGGGTCATCTCTACAGAATACCAGAGGTAGTTCCCACTACTGTTCCACCTAAAAAGTGCCGCAAAGTAGTATCTCATATTGAAAAATTTAGCTTCTTCACAATCTATTCAAAAGGAGAACAAAAGGACACCGCAACCACTACAGCCTCGCCCCAAGCACCTTCTATCCTACAGAAGCAGGTCGACAAGGTTGCAACAAAATGCAAAGATTCCTTCTGCACAACGTCCTCTCATGTAGCCCAACTTGTTGAACAGCCTCAACCTCAACAGGTTTGTGATAGACTTCCACAAACTGAGCAGCGCGACGTCTCCAGCAAGGCAAGCAGCTCACCAAGATGCAGATTCAACAAACGCTTTTCCCTCTCCCTCGGGAACTCAACGCAATGGAGACCATTAATTCCTAAGGAGGGAGGATTGATCCAAGTGGATATTGGTTGCCACCCACCTTTTTCGACTGGCTCAAAATAGTTTTCTGGCAAATTTGGCAATTTACTATTTTTAGCAGTTTTTAACTTCCGTCGCCATTTTGAGGGCCCAATTGAAGGTTTTTCAATATCGAGGTTCTCAATGATATAAAAAGGAATTATTGATCCCCCAAAATGAATCTCCTCAACGATACCTTTCCAACTAGCTATCATACGCCTAAAACGGAGATCGTATGCAAAAGTTACGACCTCGGGAAGTTAATGTACTAACTTACCCAAACGGGGCCCACATGACTTTTGGCGCTTCATCTCCTAGGGTTAGGTTTTTGGATGTCTATGGTTTTTGGCATTCCCGTTTATTGTAAAAATTCCTTCAGAGCCTCATTGTAACCATCTTCTTGCGAATGCGAGTAGCCGTCACATCTCTTCTCAGAGATAAGCTGCCACCATTCTAGCGAGTCTTTCACTCTATATTTTACAGTCTCTGTACATTTCTTTCATTAATAGAAATCGTGTATTACTATATATATATATATATATATATATATATATATATATATATGTATATATATATATATATGTGTGTGTGTGTGTGTGTGTGTTTATGGTTGCATCTTTGATACATTTTTGTTATATTATTGAATATCTGTGATATCTCTGTGCATTTCTTTATTATATCTCCGCTCTCATTTCGTGCCGAAAATAATCCGGATCAGTTATGGTTTCATCCCTTTAAGATTTGGACATTGGGTTTTTAAGATGACATCCTAGGTTGTACTTGGATAAGAGAAGAAGAGGGGATGTCATGCATTGGAGGACATGCTTATGTGATGCATCCTTCTTGGACCTCCATGGTGTGAGCTAGATTTTTCTTAGTTTTCCCTAAATAGGGTTTTAGAGAGATAGTGGATTGTAGTAGCCTTGTTATAAGACTATAGTATATACATGAACTTCATCTTTTTACATATTAATGAAATTTTCAACTGTCTAATGATTGTGCAAATTGCATATTTTATTTCCATCTATATTCTTCATGGTTTATAATGTCTAGCTCTAGGGATGATTTTAAGCATTGAAATTTATATTAAAATGTAGAAACATGGGCTAATCTTACTAGTCCTTAATATCCAAAATGTAAAATGTTTGGTGATATTTTTGTAACAATATTCAAATTTCTAAGGATTTTATATACTTTCTATAAGTTTTTGGTATTTTTTAAGGTAAAATAATTTTATTCTATGTAATTTGGGTAAATCATTTTTAGAAAAAATAGAAATTGGCGAATAGTTTTTGGGTAAAAACCATGGAAAATTATCCCATTTGCGAAATTTAGCCCCTAAAACCATCTATGTTTAGCACGACATATATTATTGATTTCACATAAGTTAAGGGTGAATGTGTTAAGTAATTTAACATTTATATTGAAGAATATGATGGAAAAATTAATGTTGTTTTTACATTTATAATAGGTGTTTTAATATCTGTTGTATGCATGATAAGATTGTCTTAAAGGGATGAAAATTATTGAAAATATTATCTCTCAAATTTCTTAGTGGATTGGGGTTGTTAAGATTTGGAATATATTCTATTTTTTCTATTATTTTGTTTATATTTCATAACATTCCCTGAATTTGAAAATTTAACAGGTTAAGATCCCGGAAATCTCTAGAAAAGAGGTGAAATTCCTATTTTTCATTAAAAGTTAATTTGTTCCATAATCTTCTAGAGAAAAGTGAATACAAGAAATAATCCATTTGGCATTTACTTCTTCCAATATTATTGATTCTTACCTACAATAAATACTCTATTGAAGATGATGAAAATGCAACACCCAATTTTCCCTTGAAATTGCAAATAGTTTGTTAGAGGAATCATTTTCACCCATTGGATATACAAAGAAACATTTTTATTGTAATGGGCCATTGATTATTGTGAAATTAGCATTTTCATGAATTTTGGAGAGCACCTTCAGTGTGAGACACTTCCTGAGCCATCATATATTATGAATGATTTCAATCAAACTTGTATGAGGAAGAGTAGCATCCCTTTGGATTCTACTAACTTACAACTAAATGATCCTATACATATTCTTCCTAATGAGGTGCATGGGAACTGTGATGAAAGTGACAAACAACATATGAAATCAACATTTGCATTTCATTTTATAGTTGATTTCAGTATGATTTCTTATCAATGACAAGAGAAGCATGAAGGATATTATAGTCTAACTCATGGTGTTCAAAAGTGTTTTGACAATTCTCCACTCTTATACTTGTGTAAGTAATTTGCAGCAAGAGGATGTAAACCAAGAATACAATAATTTCCAACACGTGGGTTATGAAACTCGTGAGTTATTTAACGTGCCTCTTATTATTTTGAATGATAATGTTGTCAATGGAGGAATTTCGTCCTTAGATTCCAAATTTTGACTTAAAGGATGAATCTCAAGAATATAATGATTTATGGCACAAAAAATATGAAAGTGATAAATTACTTGATAATATGTTCCTCTTTTATTAATGGTGTGGTTAGTCAAAGGTGTTTTCAACCTACATGAGATTTAGAATTTGACATATAGAGAGTAATTATTATTTATTAAATATAAGAAGGTGTCTTTGGATACTCTTCCTTATGATGATGAAAAATCGACTATGAATCTCTAATATGGTTATCAAAATGAAAGAAGCATTCACTATGGGCATCAAGATTTCCAAGTTACCCATAATACTAAAGAAAAAGAAGGAAAATATAATAGTGAAAAAAAATGTTGCCACAAATATGAAGATACAAACGATGCATAAATTCCACATGCACTAAACATGTGAACTTGGAATTTTATATTAGCACCAATGAGGGTGGTGAAAGTGGGAGAAATAATGTTGATATTATACCTTGGGAGTCAACGAAAAGCAAATATTTGATATTCAATACAAATCTAGTTTATTTTTTTCACTTACTACCTAGTCCAAAAGCTTTGAAAAGGTGATTTTTCATGAAGATATGTTTGTAGCATGGTTGAAAGAGACCTTCCAAAAATAGACTAGCAAAGAAAATCTTGGAAATGCTTATTCATTCATTATGTTCTTATGTACACACTCCTTTCCATTATGGTTTTGATGTTGCTTATTGTTTTATAAGTTTGTTTGTGTTTCAAGTGATGTTTTTTTGTTGTTGGACACATTTTACAGTTTGAGTGGGCCTAATGGTTAAGAACATGTGTTTCCTCTTAAAAGGTCACAAGTTCAAATCCAGAGGGGGGTAGGGTATGTATACCTTCGTAGATTTTACCAGTCAAATCGTTGGGCGGAGGAGGGTCCCTTGTCCCACAAACAAAGGGATCTCATACACCAATTTGGTGTGCTGACTTGGCCGTAACCTTAAAAATAGATTATTATTATTATTATTATTACAATAATTAGGGATGTGTTTTCATATCGTATTACTTGTTGAGCCTCAATGCCATTTTCCATCCTACTAAAATTATTTTATCATGGGTCTCATGGTCTTATAAAACTATGTGCTTGGTTACATTATTATTGTAGGCTTTGACTTCTGAAAAAAATGAAGTAATGAATTTGGATAAACACTTATTTTATCATCAACCAACCAGGGGTGGAAAATATCATTTTTGACATTTTGCAAGGTGTTTTTAAATTTCAGTCTTAGCAAA
>JASDQU010103240.1:297920-323335 GCA_032191745.1 Picea mariana | reverse complement strand
GTGAATGAAATTGTGAGTACTGCCAGAATCAATTAGGACTATTACCTTTTTATTTTTGATGTATCCTTCGATCTTGAGGGTTTGAGGAGTGTTAATTCCAACCAATGCATTACACGATATCGTGGGAGTCAACTCTTCAGATGAAATTGCTTCTACGTTTTCATATTGAGATGGTTCTTGTTCTTGTTCTTCTTCCTCTCCACAACCTATGTAGAATAATTTCTTCTCACCACACTTATGTCCCTTACTGTACTTGTTGTCACAATTAAAGCATAAAACTTTTGCTTTTCTTTCCTCCAATTGTTGAGGTGTCAAACTTGTAGGTTGAGGTGTTTTAGAAGAAGGATAATTGTTCTCTCTATAGATGTTAGGATTGGTCCTTCTAGTAGCCATAGCCATATTTTTACTTTCAACATTTCTTGCCACCTTAAATGCATTCTCCAATGATTTGGGTTCCCAAAGGTGAACCTCATGTTGAATGTCATCCTTTAAAGTTCCTATGAATACATCAATAAAGTGCTCATCTAGAATATCAGTTACCTTTATATTCAATCTTTGGAAGTTCTCAATGTGCTCGGTAACTGAACCCTTTTGCTTGAGATTTATCAATTGGCTAAAGAAGGTATTGCTCCTTGTATCCTCATAGTGTGCTATCATTTCTTCCGTGAAAATTGTCCAAGTGACGAGTGATTTGTGAGAACAAAGCCATCGATACCATACAAATTGATTAGGTTCTAAATATAAAGAAGCAATTTGTACCTTTTGTGTATGTGGCACATTATGGAGATCAAAGAATTGCTCCATCTAAAGTATCCATGTGATTGGGTCCTTGCCATCAAACTTCCTCATATCGATCTTAGGAATGTGGCTGGTCTTCAAACCAAAGTTGGAGTTTCTCGATTCTTGATTCATCTTTCTTGTGTCCTCATCATGAATTTCATGGGATGCATTTTCACTTTCAGGTGTCTTCTCTGTTATGAAATTTTTCAATACTTCCATGATCTCTCCTTTTAAACCATCTATCTTAGTATCCAACTTAGATTCCATTGAATCCATCTTAGTATCCAACTTATCTTCCATTGAATCCATCTTATTTTGTAGTTCATTTATGTCCCTACACATTTCTTCACCTTCATAAAGAGTCCAAGTAGGATTTTATGGAGGCTTATTTGGTGTAGAAGTTCCCTTTTTGGGTGGCATGTTGGCCAAGTATCACCTTTGAACCTTGATTTTGAGGTGGTTCTGCTAGACAATATTTATTCTATTGTATCTCCCAAGTTTTGTCCCTTTTGGGTATGAAACTTTATTTTATGTATTTCTCTGATATGTCTTCTCTGCAATGCCACAGGTCTGATCAAAATTGGATGTGCGAAGTGGAATTTACTGTAACTTCCCCACAACTTGTCGATTTTTGACCTTTCCAGGAGATCCCACTTGTATAGTGTGCCCCGCACAAAATAATTGATATAAAATTTTGAAACACACACCAAAAATACTACAGACTGTACACGATCCAATGAAACAAGTCCCACACAATTTGGATATTCTAGGAAGAAGTTATGATTATTTTACCTGGAACACCTTCTTGAGACTAGTCAATAGGACTAGTCAGATACCCTATCTTACACAGGGTGTATCTACAAATTTAAGATGACCCAAAAGCTGAAATTTTTACCACAGATACCTTACTAATTTATGTAAATTTCCTCTGGAGTTTAGGGTTTGAAACATTACAAAAAAGTTTTTATAGCGAAAATTCTTCAATGACTCAGTTCAGGATGATTCTAGAACCCTATATTGTAGAGGTTGTATCTCTGAAAGTATAAGGCCTCAGGAGATGAATTTTGAACCCAATGTACCTTGATCCATCTACAAAATATATTCCAAGCCGTTCCTTCTAAAACATTGTAGAAAAAAATTTATAGAGAAAATTCCAAGGTGTCTCAGATGTAGCAGCGAAACCCCAAGATCTTGAGCTCTGGTACCATATGTTAAGAACCAAATATCAATATAGCATAGAAAAACCTCAGAAAAAGTTCTCAACGCCTTGAAAAAGAGATAATTTTAGATAATGAGCCTCTTCGAGAGGGAAACATCCTTTTACCCCACTTAAATGTTCAAGTACAAGATGATTCAAAATGAAAATGTCACCTTGGTATATATAGGAGACTAGGAGGTATAATTACAACTAATGGCCTAAAGCTGACATAAATAAAATAACATTACTAATATAATATTCCCCAATTAAGGGGTAATGAGACAATATTAGGGCTTAACACTTATGGTGTAACTTTTAAGAATGGACCTCACGGGATGAGATAATATATAGTTTTTTTCACATAATCACTTTGATTTGTACACAAATGGATCCCACAATATGTCCAAGATAAATATTACAAGCGTACATATGTCCAAGATAAAGATTGTAAGATGAATATTGTTGAAAGTATCAATTTTTGGTCAATTTGGATACCCTGTAGTTGACAGAAGGTTTACCCTACATAACTAACTCAAATGGAAGAACAATTTACATGGTTGGAAATATTATTCCAATACCTTTCCAATGGTATATGGAAGTACCTCTAACTGCCTAGGAATGAGGAGATATGAATTTTTTCATCTGACAACCTAGCCAAAAAATTGAGGTCGGCTCAACTCATCTTTGGGGATAGAATTACTATAAATATAGCATAAAATTTCACATTTTTAGTGTAATCAATGAAGATATAAAGTCTGAGGTGCGCTCAAGGAGTTGGGGTGTCTTTTGTGGTGTGCAAGAGAAGTCTAAAGGATTATATTAAGGTCTTTCTTATTCTCAAGGTATGCTATAAGATTGTGATGTTGTCGTAAGATTGTGAGGTTGTCATATGCACTGTTGTGAGGTTGTGATGCTACTGTATTCTCTCCTATGAAGTTGTGATGTTTTTGTTATGTTTCTATGAGTGGATGTTGTTGTTAGTGAACATTGTTGTGAATGGATGTTACCATAAGTTATTACATTATGGGAATGATGTTATGAAGCTTGCTAGGGTTTGAAGGATTGTCTATGGAATGAAGCATGCAAGTGAAGTCAGAAATACTCTGTGTATGAAGATATTGGATTGGTGATATGTTATTGAGTTGGTGCTCGATTGAGAATATTGGTGTCTTCATTCAACATGTTGGTGCATGTGATTTAGGAAGTGGGTTCTTCCTTCCAATTGGAGTTGGTAAAGCCAAGGGGTTGGTGCCTCCTTCTAGTTGGTGCTGGTAAATCAAGGAGTTGGAGCTTCCTTCGGGTTGGTGCCTTTAAATTAGGGGGTTGGTGCCTCCTTCTAGTTTGTGCTTGATGCTTCCTATGAATGTAATCTTAACATGATATAAGAAAATCATTATGTGGTTTTCTCTTGTTTGGGTTTCCACATAAAAATCCCTTTTTTTTTTGTGGATGGTTTTTTGTGATGATGAATGGCATTGCTAATTGTTAATGATTACATGATGTGCTTAAGGTTAAAAATGGTTAAAAATTATCAATATTGATTCACCCCCCCCTCAGTATTGGTGAATATTCCAACAATTGGTACCAGAGCAGTTTACTTCAAGAAAAATCTAACCACTAGATGGAATGTCATGGATAAGCAAGGATAATTTACCAAAATTGGAACACCATTGTTTGATGGGAAAAATTATGTTTTTTGGAGCATAAGAATGAGAGCGTTTTTGCAGGAACAAGAATTTGATGTTTGGAAAGCTGTAGTAAATTGATACACTACACCATATTCCCCCCCAATAGATAAATTTGGGGAAAAGCTTAGTGAACAAAATTCAAAGGCTATAAATTCCATTCTAAATGGTCTATTAGGTTTAGAATTTGTTAAGGTTATGTATTGTGATTCTACAAAGGCAATCTGGGACAAGGTCAATAGTGTTTATGGATGAGATACTAAATTCAAAGTGGCAAAGCTTTAGACTTACAGAGGAGAATTTGAACATATGAGAATGAAGGAAGATGAAGATAGTGCAACTTATTTTCTCTAAGTTTATGAAATTGTGAACACTATAAGATGACTAGGAGAAAAGATTGAAAATTCAGTT
The DNA here is from genome assembly GCA_032191745.1 of Picea mariana. NCBI lineage: Eukaryota > Viridiplantae > Streptophyta > Pinopsida > Pinales > Pinaceae > Picea > Picea mariana. The sequence continues at coordinate 319,261 of JASDQU010103240.1, read as the reverse complement.
ATTGTGCAAAAGATATTGATATCTCTCCCAATGAGATTTTACCCTAAAATATCATCTCTAGAAGAAAGACACGATTTGGCTACGTTGAGTGTGGATGAATTACATGGAATACTTACAACATATGAAATGAGAATAGAGTAGGAAAATCCATCCAAAATGGAAACAACTTTCAAAGCCTCCAAGAAGACAAGAATGAACAAGCCAAGGTCAAAACCCTGCTCCATTAATAGTGATGATTCATACAATGAAGAAGAATCCAACTTTGTAAGAAATATAAAAAGAGGAATCGACAAGTACAAAGGTAAGATTCCTTTTAAATGCTTTAATTGTGCTAAAGTTGGCCATTTTTCTTCCAAATGTCCTTATGCAAGGGGTTCAGATAGTGTTGAATAAGAAGTTCCTAAGAAAGAAAAGAAATATTAGAAAAGATAAATGGAAATAAATAAATAAATATTTTTTAAAAAGAAAAGCCTCTATTCAAAAGACGATAGTTACTCATGATGAATATGATGATAGTGACAGTGAATCAAGAAGAGTACTCTTCATGGCATTAGAGACTCAAAAGGGAACTGCTTAAAATAATGAAGGAGACTATGAAGAAGAAGGAGAAGTGAATCTTGAGGTAGAACTTGTTCATTAAGGTTGGTTGCCATTGATGTCAACCCTTGAAGAAATCCCCACAGCACAAAGGTTTGGGTAATGGACCTAATATTGTTTGATGTAAAGATGACTCATTATTGTCTTGTCATGGTTGATAAGAAGTAAATATGGATGAACTCCAAAGTGGTCCCCTTATGGTGAAATCCCTCACAGGAAGACGCTTTGTGGAGTAAGAGAACCCATGCTTAAGTGTGGAATAATGAGATGAAGGAAATTTAATTTGTCAGGAAAAATATCCTATATGGATACTTCTTGTCAATCCTTTTCCAGTGGTATGTGGAACATCACATAACTTCTCACGGCTAGAGAGTTATGGCCATGAGAAGTTGGAGACCCCAGGTTTGGGTAATGGACCCAAGTTTTTTTTATGGATAACGGTATGAGTTATGATATATTTTCAGATAATACTATTCTATATGGATAGTACATGTCATTCCATTTCTGGTGGTATGTGTAACGTCACATAACTCCTCACGATTTAAGAGTTATGTCCTTACGAAGTTGGAGGACCCTCATATGTCATCTAGAAGCCCCAAAAGGTCAAAGTAGTCAAAGTGGTTTAAGAGATTTTAAAAGGTAAATAATAAAGTGAAGTAATGAGTGTATTATAATTCAAAGTGAATACAAAATAAATTGTTTCAATAATAAATTTAATGGAGAAATTAGAAGTGAGTTAACCCTAAAATAAGGAAAGTGGGGCCAAGTGACCTAGAAGATGTTTTTAAGGAAGCTACTTGGAGAGTATAAATAAGAGGCAAGGCTCTCTCATTTTAATCACACTTGAGAATATTGAATACCTATAGGTGTCTAAGTAACCAAAGGATATCTAAGCCGAAATTCTGAGGAAAGTGAAGAAAAGAAGGCTGAAATGCAAGAAAGGATAAATTCTTTTGATGGTGATTTCTAAGGTATGTTATTTACAAGTCATCTCACCATTTTCGGTATAATTTTTTTTCTATAATGATTCAGATATGAAATTTCTATTCCATTAAGAAAACATATCCAAGTATCCGTGGTAAACAATTCATCTTGTGGGTCATTGTATTTTGGGAGTTACACTTCGTGGAAAATAGGGTTTGTGGCTAGTCCTGAAACTAGTCAAAAACAGGTGTTTCGGGTAAAAACGACATAAATTCTTCATAAGATATCCGAATTTAGTGAAACCAAATTTTTTGGTTAGGGTACAATATTTAGTATGTTGTGTAATAGTTTTATATCCTTTTAACAAATATTCAATGTGTGGCACACTCTACAATGGCGCTCTCTAGAATAAGCCAGAATTCAACAAGGTATGTCATTTTTGCTATAAATATTTTTTTGAGAGGTTCCAAGTAGTGAAACTTGGAGGAATTGCACAAAAAACACTGAAGAACATTGTGTATCAGTTTCATATATTTATACATTACAGGTACAAATTTATGATTACTTCAAGTTAGGTTTGTTGACTAATCCAAAACTAGGCATGTGAGACTAAAGAAAAGTTTGATGAAAATGCTAGTCTCTTGTTGTTCAAGTTAAGGAAGGTTTGCAGGAATGTGATCATATACACCAGGTCTATTACAGATCTACAAATCATATTTGGATGATGAAATTGATGAGTTCTTTTGGTTGAGGTACATGTTGAGTACATGGTTGAGATAAATAGTTGATGAGTTGGCACATACATGAGGTGTATAGTTGATGATGTTGGTACATATTGATGAGTCATAGTTGATGTGTAGTTGACACATGATTGATACATACTTGGTACATGGTTGGATGCACTTGTTTATGGTACATGTCGATTACAGGTTGATGCATGGTTCAGATTTATTGGTACAAGTTTACAATGGTATATCTCACAGTGATAGTGTGACAGTGGTTCCATAATTCTACTTCTACTTCAGGGTGGTTGAACGGGGCAAGGACAGGTCATTGTATCCACCTTCCGGTTGTAGCCAGAGAACATAGGGAGTTGTAGCCTCCTTCTAGTTGTAGCCAGAGAATTGGGGAGTTGGAGCTTCCCTCGGGTTGTAGCCTGAGAAACTAGGGGTTTGGAGCCTCCTTATAGTTGCAGCTGGAAAACAAAGGAAGTTGGTGCTTCCAATGAATGTAATTCTTCAAGACATATAAGAAAAAGAATTCCATGTTTTTCTCCCGATTTGGGTTTCCACATAAAACACTGGTGTACTGTGTATGTGTGTGTTTGTTCATTTGTTTATTTCTTATTTACTCTGCAGTTATTGGATGATAATGCCTCAAGGATATAACACTTGGATTATATGGTTAAAAAGGATTGAATTTCTCTATTACTGATTCACCCCCCCTCTCAGTAATCCAACAATTGGTTTTAGAGCCGGTTCCTTAAGGAAACAGTTTAACCACTGGAAGGAGATCATGGATTATTATGAGAATGGAGTACCAATGTTTAATGGTCAGAATGGTTTTAAGTATGAGATGTGAAGCATAAGGATGAAAGTATTTTTACATGCACAGGGACATTATATTTGGCTATCAGTTGTTACAGGATATGATAGTTCAAAAAGGGAAAAGACTGCAGCCAAGAAAGAATTGAGGAAGAATAACAAAATAGCAATGGATTTCATCTGGGAAGGATTACCTAATTCGGTAAGAGAAAATGTTGGTAAATGTTCATCAGCAAAAGAACTTTGGGATAAGTTACATGACATATATTCTTCACTCATCACAGATCCAAAAAATGTCAAAGAAGATGCATATATAAATCAAGAAGAATTATGTTCACCATGTTAAGAAGATTCAGAAGATGAAGAGTACATAATCACTAGAGGTATGTTGTTTTGTGTTAATTGTGAAAAACACAGACATCTTGAAATAGAATGCCATGAAGGAAATGGGACAAGAAAAATAATTGAAAAGGAAGACAATTATGAAGAAGAATTGATTAGTTCTTTAGATGAACTAAGAGAAGAAAACAATTCACTCAAGAAATAATTGACGAAACAAAAGGAAAGTGTTCACATTTTTGAAGAATCCCAACAGATCATTGTGAACTTAAGAACTCAGCTAGAAGAAGCCAGAAAGATCGAAGAAAATCTTGAATATCAAAAGCAGTGTTTGGAAACCAACATAGCAGCACAGAAGGAAGAAGCAGAAATGAGAGAGAAGATATTGATAGATCATCTTAAGGAAAGAACTAACGATCTAAACCAGCTTGAGGCAGAGTTTGGTCAAGAAGAGAAAGGACTTGAAGAATAAATAATCACATTAAAAATTCAGCTTGAAGAAGTGAAAAGAACAAAAGAAGTCATGAAGTCTCAGATAATTAAGAAAGAAAAAGAGGTTGAGAAGCTTAAAGAAGAAGTTGTCACATTGAGAAGTAAAATCATCAAGCTCAATATGAATGTTGAAGAGATAGAAACATCCACATAAGTTATAGAGAATGAAGAGAAGCACTATAGGTTGCTAGAAAAGAAGAATGAAAAAAATAGAAAGAGTTATGCAGAAGTACTCAAAGGAAGGAATCATGGTCAACCAGAATCTAAGAAAACTATTAAAAATACATATTCAAGGGGACCATCCATGTTCAATACACAAATAAGATTCAATCATGATCATGATTAGTCAAGACAAAAATTCAGAAGGACTACGCCACAAAGAACATCATTCACTCCCAGTTATGCAAATTTATTTTATGTTCATTGTTTTTATTGTACTAACTTTGGACATAAGGTTGCAGATTGCAAGGATTATAAAATAAATGTTCAATCAAGAAGTGCCTATGTGGCGGCATGTAACATTGAGTGTTACAAATTTCATAACTATGGACACATAGCCAATGATTGTAGAAGCATGATCGATACTTCCATGAAAGAGAATACTAATATCAGATATAAGAAAGTATGGATAAGAAAACAAGAAGAACAGGTGAACAAAGACCAGGTACCAGAGATCGCAAGATTGACAATAAAAAGAGATGAAGCAAATTCTATAGAGAAAAAGAAAGATGTCAGATACATAAAGGTTTGGAAAATAACTGAAATAAAGGAAGGGCAAGTAAATAAGTAACAAGTTCAAGAGATTGTACTTTCAGGAATTGCAGTGAAAGATGAATCCATAGACATAAATAAAGAAGTCAGAGCTCAGAGAGATAATGAATCTACCCATGAAGATGATGATGAATCTACCAATGAATATGATGATGAATACACATCAAAGAAGGAATTGTTCTGAGCCATCTGGCCTAGAGACTCCCAAGTAATATGAATATTAGACAGGGGGAGTCTATGCGATAGCTATGATAGACCAAAGAACCCTCCTTCGAGCAACTTGCAGAGTTTGAGAAGACAGATTTGGAGAAATCAGTTAGTAGAAGTACAATTTGATAGTATAATGATAAATGGGTTAGCATTATGGACAATTGCACAAGTAGAGTCTTGGACAGTATGGACATAGATGGATTCATAAGAACACTGATAAATATATGATAGTGGATGAAAGCATGGATTCATAGATTGGTTCAGAGAATGGTTCAGAGACAAAGGAACATTATCATAATGGATGATAATTACATGGGAAATGGCTCAAACAATGCTAATGGATTACAAATTGATAGATATTTTTTGGAAACATGCAGTGCATACAACAGTTCACATTCAAAACAAAGTAATGCTAAAAAACAACACTGACAAATCTCCCTACGAGCTATGGAAAGGAAGACCAACAAATGTGAAACACTTCAGATTTTTTGGAAGCAAATGCTACATCAAAAGAGAAGATGGCAGAATGGGAAAGTTTGACTCTTGTGTGGACAAAGGAGTACTTGTTGGTTACTCAAGTACAAGGAAAGCATACAAGTGTTACAATCTGAGATTGAACAAAATTGTGGAAAGCATCAACGTAACAATTAATGAAACAGGTAGAAGAAAATGAATCAATGGAACAACCTTCCGAAGAAAAAGCAGAAGATGAAAAAGAAGTAGAAGAGGAAGATGAAGATGAAGAGAATCCAACAGAAGAAGAAGAACAAGTTCAACAAGTATCTCCAAAGACACCTAGCAAACAAGGTACAGAAGAATCATCCTTCAGATCAGATTATTGGAAACAAAGATGCAAGAGTTGAGACTAGAAGAAAAATCCGTTCACCAGAACAAACACACCTAGCACTCTTATCTACAATTGAACCAAATTGTTTTGAAGAAGCCAACAAGGATGAATTTTGGAATAAGGTCATGGATGAAGAATTGGATCAAATAGAGAAAAATAACATTTGGGAATTGGTTCAAAGACCAAAGAATAAGAATGTGATTGGCACAAAATGAGTTTTCAGGAATAAATTGAATGAAGATGGACATGTTACAAGGAACAAAGCTATATTGGTATGTAAAGGATATGCATAGATTGAAGGAATCAAATTTGAAGAGAAATTTTCCCCAGTTGCCAGAATGGAAACAATCTGTTTACTTTTAGCTTATGCATGCTCCAAAAATGTTAAAGTATATCAGATGGATGTAAAATCATCTTTTCTGAATGGGGAACTTGAAGAAGAATCCTACATTGAACAACCAGAAGGACTTCAAATATGTCAAAGCAACCAAGGAATTTTTATTTCTCAAACCAAGTATATCAAAGAAATGCTAAAGAGGTTCGGAATGGAAGATTGCAAACCAGTTATCACTCCCATGCAAACCAGTTGTAAGTTGAGAAAAGATGATGATTTGAAGTCTACAGATCAGAGGCAATACAGGTCAATGATTGGTGGCCTACTATATGTGACAACATCCAAACCAGATGTAATGCAAGTAGTTGGACATGTGGCACGATTTCAAGCAGTACCAAAGGAATCACACGTATTAGCAGTAAAGAGGATTTTTAGATATCTCAAAGGAACATAAGAGTTTGGATTACGGTATCCAAAAGGAAAATATCTATCACTTATTGCCTACATAGATGCAGATTGGGTAGGTTGTATTGATGACCGACAAAGCACCAATGGAGCAACGTTCTACTTAGGTGAGTGTTTGGTATCATGGCTAAGAAAGAAACAATCATCGATATCTCTATCTACAACCAAGGGAGAGTATATTGCAACAACAACATGTTGTACATAGGTTCTTTGGATGAAACAAACTTTGACAGATATACAGGTTGAGTATGATTATCCCATTCCAATATATTGTGATAATACAAGTGCCATCAGTATCTCAAAAAAACCTGGTGATGCACTCCAAGACGAAGCACATTCCATTCAAGTCTCACTTTCTATGGGTAGAAAAGAACATCAGAGTTGAGTATGTGGGCACAAAAGAACAAGTGGCATACATCTTTACAAGACCACTTCCATGGGAAACCTTTGAATAACTTCGCCAAAGACTTGGAGTTATTTCTACTCCAAAATGAATGTTTTTTGAATTCTTATCTTATATATCTTATATTTACATGAGGAAGCACCATAAGAGGACAATTCAGTTAGGGGGAGAAACCCCAGATGAAAAGATACTTTTGTCATTGATGACAAAGGGGGAGAGATTTATCAGATGCAGAGGACAGAGGAAAATTTATCAGATACAGAGGACAGAGGCATGGTTCCAGGGGGAGCATGAGTGATATGATTTCAGTATTGCATCAGAGTTTTGCCATCAATGCCAAAGGGGAAGATTGTTGATTAAGGTTGGTTGTCATTGATGTCAACCCTTGAAGAAAGCCCCGCAACACAAAGGTTTGGGTAATGGACCCAATATTGTTTGATGTAAATATGACTCATTATTGTCTTGTCATGGTTGATAAGAAGTAAATATGGATGAACTCCAAATTGGTCCCCTTATGGTGAAAGCCCTCACGGGAAGACACTTTGCGGAGTAAGAGAACTCATGATTCATTGTGGAATAATGAGATGAAGGACAATGAATTTTTCAAGAAAATTATCCTATATGGATAGTGATTGTCATTCCATTTCTGATGGTATGTGGAACGTCACATAACTCCTCACGGTTAGAGAGTTATGGCCATGAGAAGTTGGAGACCCCAGGTTTGGGTAATGGGCCCAAGATTGTTTGATGGATAATGGTATGAGTTATGATATATTTTCAGATAATACTATTCTATATGGATAGTACATGTCATTCCATTTCTGGTGGTATGTGGAACTTCACATAACTCCTCACGGTTTGAGAGTTATGGCCTTACGAAGTTGGAGGACCCTCATATGTCATCTAGAAGCCCCAAAAGGTCAAAGTAGTCAAAGTGGTTTATAAGATTTTAAAAGGTAAATAATAAAGTGAAGTAATGAGTATATTATAATTCAAAGTGAATACAAAATAAATTGTTTCAATAATAAATTTAATGGAGAAATTAGAAGTGGGTTAACCCTAAAATAAGGAAAGTGGGGCCAAGTGACCTAAAAGATGTTTTTAAGGAAGCTACTTGGAGAGTATAAATAAGAGGCAAGGCTCTCTCATTTTAATCAAACTTGAGCATATTGAATAACTATAGGTGTCTAAGGTAACCAAATGATATCTAAGCCGAAATTCTGAGGAAAGTGAAGAAAATAAGGCCAAAATGCAAGGAAGGATAAATTCTTTTGATGGTGCTTTCTAAGGTATGTTATTTATAGGTCATCTCACCATTTTCGCTATAATTTTTTTTCTATAATGATTCAGATCGTGAAATTTCTATGCAATTTAGAAAATATATCCAAGTATTAGTGGTAAAAAAATTCATCTTTTGGTTCGTTGTATTTTGGGAGTTACACTCTGTGGAAAAAATAGGGTTTGTGGCTAGTCCTGGAACTAGTCAAAAACAAGTGTTTTGGGTAAAAACGTCATAAATTATTCATAACAAATCCAAATTCAGTGAAACAAAATGTGTTGGTTAGGGTACATTATTTAGTATTCTATGTAACATTTTCATATCATTTAAACAAATATTCAGTGTGGGGCACGCTCTACAAGGTCACTCTCTAGAATAAGCCATAATTCAACAAGGTATGCCATTTTTGCTATAACTCCTTTACTGAGAGGTTCCAAGTAGCAACACTTGGAGGAATTGCACAAAATAGACTGAAGAACATTGTGTATCAGTTTAAAATCTTTATACATTATAGGTACAAAGTTATGATTACTTCAAGTTAGGGTTGTTGACTAATCCAAAACTAGGCATGTGAGACTAAAGAGAAGTTTGATGAAAATGCTAGTCTCTTGTTGTTAAATTTAAGGAAGGTTTGCAGGAATGTGATCATATACACCAGGTCTATTACAGAGCTACAAATTAGATTTGGATGATGAAATTGATGAGATCTTTTGGTTGAGGTACATGTTGAGTACATGGTTGAGACAAGTAGTTGATGAGTTGGCGCATACATGAGGTTTATAGTTGATGATGTTGGTACATATTGATGAGTCATAGTTTATGAGTAGTTGACACATGATTGGTACATACTTGGTACATGGTTGGATGCACTTGTTTATGGTACAGGTTGATTACAAGTTGTTTGGTACAGGTTGGTGTATGGTTGATGCACTTGTTTATGGTACATGTTGATTACAAGTTGAGGTACAGGTTGATGCATGGTTTAGATTTATTGGTACATGTTTACAACAGTATATCTCATAGTGATAGTGTGATAGTGGTTCCATCATTCTACTTCTACTTCAGGGTAGTTGGACGGGAAAAGGACAAGTGGTTGTAGCCACCTTCCGGTTGTAGCCGGAGAACATAGGGGGTTGCAACCTCCTTTTGGTTGTAGCCATAGAATTGGGGAGTTGGAGCTTCCCTCAGGTTGTAGCCTGAGAAACTAGGGGGTTGGAGCCTCCTTATAGTTGCAACTAGAAAACAAAGGAAGTCGGTGCTTCCAATGAATGTAATTCTTCAAGACATATAAGAAAAAAAATTCTATGGTTTTCTCCCAATTTGGGTTTCCACGTAAAACACTGGTGTATTGTGTATGTGTGTGTTTGTTCATTTGTTCATTGCTTATTTACTCTGCAGTTATTGGATGATAATGCTTCATTGATATAACACTTGGATTATATGGTTAAAAAGGATTAAGTTGTTCTATTATTGATTCACCCCCCCTCTCAGTAATCCAATAGAACTTATCAGTGCCTTAAGTGATCTAAAAATAGCAAGGAAGAAAAACAAGTCTCTCAAAGAAGATTTAAGTAAACTGAAGGAAGGTTTTCAAAACCATAGAAAAAATTCTGAAGAAGCCAAGCAGACTATCATAGATCTAAAGATTTAGTTGGAAGAAGCCAAAGTGATTGAAGAAACACTCAAGAGATAACTAGAAGAAAAGAAGAAAATAACAGAGAATCTGGAAGTTGAAATAGACTCACTAAGAAAGGACCTACAAAAGAAGGACATCCAACTAAATCTTGGCAATAGCACCAAAATACTGGATGAAATCATCTGCGATAAAAAACCATTCTATGACAATTCTAGACTTGGATACAAACAAAATAATATTAATGAGGGTTCAAGCTCTATGATGATAGGAAATGAAGTAGAGCAAAGAAGTTATGCATATATTATCAAGCGTTCCATCAATAAATAAGAATGCAATCCTCTAAAGAAGGACATACAAAAAGGAAGAAGATCGTGCATTCAAAGGAACATGGAATCAACAACCAAAAATGAAGAAGACCCAAGAAGAAGATCAAGATTTCAGAAGAATATCACCAACTATAAGACCACCCATACCTAGGCACCAAAATAATTTTCTTGGATTCTGTTATTCTTGCAATAATTTTGGGCATCAAGCCATAAATTGTAGAGCCTGTGCAAAGGGAAGAAACATCTGGAACAAAACTAGCTATGAAAATCCAAAGAATGATTATGAAGGAAATTATCCCAGAAAGTCTCGTGAGGCGTTTGATAGAAATTATAACAATTTTAGTTCTCTGGGTTATGAAATTGAATGCTACAAATGTAACAATTTTGGACACATAGCTATAAATTTTGACAGTTTCTTCAATGGAAATTAGGCATGTTCCTTTTAATTATATAGGGTAACAAAAAAGAACTTGGAAAAGGAAGCAAGAAGATTTGAAGGTTGAGGAATGTGGGTTTTCATTACAAGATCAAAATAAAAGAATCCATTAGTATATTGACAGTGGATGCTCAAAGCATATGACTGGAGACAAAAACTGATCCAGATTATTTTCGGTACGAAATGAGATCGGAGATATAATAAAGAAATGCACAGAGATATCACAGATATTCAATAATATAACATAAATGTATCAGAGATGCAACCATAAACACAGATATACAATAATAAAAAATTTCTATTAATGAAAGAAATGTACAGAGACTATAAAAATACAAAGTGAAAGACTCGCTAGAATGGTGGCAGCTTATCTCTGAGAAGAGATGTGACGGCTAATCGCATTCGCAAGAAGATGATTACAATGAGGATCTGAAGGAATTTTTACAATAAGAAGGAACGCTAAAAACCATAGACATCCAAAAACCTAACCCTAGGAGATGAAGCACCAAAAGTCATGTGGGCCCCGTTTGGGTAAGTGAGTACATCAACTTCCCGGGGTCACAACTTTTGCATACGATCTCCGTTTTAGGTGTGTGATAGCTCGTTGGAAAGGTATCATCGAGGAGATTCATTTTGGGGGCTCAATTATGCTTAGAATATCATTTAAAATCTTGATATTGAAAAAACTTCATCTGGGCCCTCAAAATGGCCCTGGAAGTTAAAAACTGTTAAAAATAGTAAATTACCAAAATTGCCAGAAAATTGTTTTGAGCCAATCAGAAAAGGTGGGTGGCCACTGATATCCACCTAAATCAATCCTCCCTCCTTAGGAAGAAATGGTCTCCATTGCGTTGAGTTCTCGGGGGAGAGGGAAAAGCGTTTGTTGAATCTGCATCTTGATGAGCTACTTACCTTGTTGGAGACGTCGCATTGCTCAGTTTGTTGTAGTCTGTCATGAACCTATTGAGGCTAAGGCTGTTCAAAAAGTCAGGCTACATGAGAGGACGGTGTGCAGAAGGAATCTTTGTGCTTTGCTACAACCTTGTCGACCTGCTTTTGTTGGATAGAAGGTGCTTAGGGTGAGGTTGTTGTGGTTCCAATGTCCTTCTGTTCCCCTTCTGAACAGATTGTGAAGAAGCTGAATTTTGTAGTATGAGATACTACCTTGCGACACTTTTTTGGTGGAACAATAGTCGGAACTACCTATGGTATTCTATAGAGATGACCCCCCAAAGTAACAATGACACTGCAGGGTCGAGACTCATAAACAACATGGTGCTTCCACATATATGGTTGGCCCAAGAGAACATCATAGACATATAGTGGGGCAACATCACATAATACCTCATCCTTAAAGGGCTGGATACTGTATGACAATCGACACTGCTAGTTGACACAAAGATCTCGTCCTTGGTGAAGCCACCCACTGTTGTATGGCTACGGGTGTGTTGTTGTCGACAATCCCAACTGTTTGATGACCTCTGCTGAGATGAGGTTCTTCTGTCTTCCTCTATCAACAATAAAATGTAGCGGGGTCCCCTTCACCCACATCTGTGAATGAAAAAGGTGTTCCCCCTCTTCGGGATCTGTTGGTTCTTTAGGATCTGTTGGTTCTAGCGGGGTTTGCGTCAATGATCTTTCCTTTACCATTATTTTCAGAATAAGATTCTGAATCAGGGTTTGGCTCCTTGTCTTTGATCTCAGCCACCAATGACTATTTTGAGCGACATTCATCGGTGTTGTGCCAAGGGATTTTGTGGAAATCGCACCATTTTGTGGTGTCCTTCTTTGTCTTCCTGTGACCCTTCTTTTCCTGTGTCTTGGACTGGTTTTCGGGAGACTGTTTGTTAGGGACGTCTTTGTCATACTTTGGTTGTTGCAGATTTGCATACCCAAACTCCCATTTATTCTTGTGCTTAAATTTCTGCTCAATTTTAACAACATATCGATAAGCAGCACCGAGTCATGAGATGTCCAGAAAATCCATTTCAGCCTAGATGTATCTGTGTAGAGCCCCACGGTATTTCAGAACCAAATTTCGCTCGGAGTCTTTGATACCCATTTTGGTGCGCAAGGTATGGAAGGTATTGGTGAACTCCAGAACTGCTTGGCCCCTCTCTTGTCATAGTGTGGTCCATCTCATGTACTAGTCCTCATAGTTGCCAACAGGGTAATACTGTTCCTTTACTACATCCACAAAAAAATCCCAAGTGGGCTCGACCCCATATATTCCACACTCCTCTGTGGAAATTTTCTCCCAGTAAGTTTCCCACCAATGTTTGACATGAGAGAGAGCTTTAAGGAGTGCGAAGGTGATCTTTTCTTTGTCGAAAAAATTGTGAACAGAGAAATAACCTTCTAGCAGAGTTAACCATTTTTCTAGGGCTTCTGCATCTATCTGTCCTTCAAATATGGGAATATCAAAATTAACTTGTACCTTGAAAGGTGAGGTTCTTCCAAAGTGGCCGCTTGATGCACCTTTTTCTATCGGCAGGCATTGAAAGATGTGGGAAAAATTCTCCATCATTTAGTCCCTCTGTCGTGTGAGAGCTTGTTCAAGCAACAAATTGATAGGATCGTCTACTCCGTCGTTTTTCTTTTCTTCCACCATTGAGGGTTTCTTGGGTGTGCAAGAGCGATTGTCTTCAAGAGAGACAATATTGAGACCCAACTTGCTATACTCGGACCTCATCGGGGACATGCACTGAAAAAAACGATTAAGAACAGCCTGCTCTGACCACTGATCCAGATTATTTTCGGCATGAAATGAGATCGGAGATATAATAAATAAATGCACAGAGATATCACAGATATTCAATTATATAACAAAAATGTATCAGAGATGCAACCATAAACACACATATACAGTAATACGCAATTTCTATTAATGAAAGAAATGTATAGAAACTGTAAAAATACAGAGTGAAAGACTCGCTAGAATGGTGGCAGCTTATCTCTGAGAAGAGATGTGACGGCTACTCGCATTCACAAGAAAATGATTACAATGAGGATTTGAAGGCCATTTTTACAATAATAAAGAATTCCAAAAACCCTAGACATCCAAAATCCTAACCCTAGGAGATGAAGCGCCAAAAGTCATGTGGGGCCCGTTTGGGTAAGTGAGTACATCAACTTCCCGGGGTCATAACTTTTGCATACGATCTCCGTTTTAGGCATGTGATAGCTCGTTGGAAAGGTATCATTGAGGAGATTCATTTTGGAGGCTCAATAATTCCTTCATATATCATTGAGAATATCTATCTAGGAAAACCTTCATTTGGGCCCTCAAAATGGCCCTGGAAGTTAAAAACGACTAAAAATAGTAAATTGCCAAAATTGCTAGAAAATTGTTTTGAGCCAGCTGGAAAAGGTGGGTGGCCACCAATATCCACCTAGATCAAAAAATTATTTGTAACATTAAATAAATAAAAATAGGGGTATGTCACGTTTGGAAATGATAACTCAACCAAAATTATAGGAAAATGCACAATCACTCTTGGAAACAAAGATGTTGTGGCAGAAAATGTCCTTATTTTTGAAAATATGAAGCATAATTTGCTAAGTGTGAGCCAAATGTGTGATCAGGGACACACACTTATATAAAATTCAAAAGAATGTGAAATTAGGAAAGAAGTATCATGCAGACCAGTGGAAACAATGACAAAGACTCCAAACAACATATACATCTTCAATTAGATCGAAGAAGAAAGATGTTGTTTGGGAAACGAGTATTAAAATTGGATTTGGAATAGGAGAATGGACCATATACACTTTGATGATATTTTCAATATCACTAAGAAGAAAATTTTAAAAGAAATGCAAAAAATTACAAAGCCAACAAATACTATGTGCAAGCACTGTCAGCATGGAAAACAAACAAAAGTTGAATTCAATACAAAGGAATACTCTATGACAAAACCATTGGATACTGTACACATCGATTTATGTGGACCCATTAGAAAAAAAGGACTAGATGGTGAACAATACTCCATGCTACTCATTGATGACTACACAAGAATGTCCTAGGTTTGCTTCCTCAAGAAAAGGTCATAAGATTTAGAATTATTCAAGGTATTCAAGGAACTGGTTGAAAATGAAACTAATTTAAAAATCAAATTCTTAAGATCAAATAATGGAAGTGAGTTTACTTCAAATGAATTCAAGGATTTCTGTGAAGAACATGGAATAAAAATACAATTCCCAATAGCCAGAACACCTCAACAAAATGGAGTTTATGAAAGGAAAAACAGAACTATACAAGAAATGGCCAAAACCATGTTGAATGAATCCAAGCTAAGTGATATATTTTGGGGAAAAGCAATGTATACAGTAATCCATATATTGAACATAGGATTGATCTGAAGGAATAGTGATAATACTGCATATGAGTTATGAAAAGGAAGACCGACCAAAGTCAAGCACTTTAGAGTGTTTGTAAGCAAGTGTTACATAAAAAGGGCAGACAAGAAGATTGGAAAATTTGACTCCCATGTGGATGAAGGCATATTTGTTAGGTACTCATGAAAAATCAAAGCATACAAGTGCTACAATATAAGACTCAATAGTGTAAAGCATCAATGTAAATGTTGATGAAACAGACTTGTTGAAGACCATGAAGGAAATAATAAATTCAAATATATTTGAAGAATAGGAAGATGAAGAACCTAATTAAGAATAAGAATAAGAAGAAGAATAGCAAGAAGAGAAGCAACTTGAAGAAAAACAAGAAGAAAACAACCAACAATATTTTTAGACTCCTTCTAGGACACCTAACTGCCAAGTTCAGAAGAATCATCCACCAGAAAAAATCATTGGAGATAAAAGTTTCCAAGTAGAAACCAGAAGAAGAAAGCAAGTACAGACACTTGAACAAGGACATTTTTCATTATTGTCCACAATTGAACCAAGTAGCTTTGAGGAAGCCAGAAATCATGAACATTGGATCAAGGATACGGAAGATGAACTAAATCAAATAGAGAAGAATGAGACATGGAAAATAATTCTAAGACCAAAGGAAAAAAATGTGATTGGGAGAAAATGGGTCTTCATAAATAAGTTAAACAAAGATGGCAGGTAACCAGAAACAAAGCAAGACTAGTGTGAAAAGGATATGCTCAAGTTGAGGGAATAGATTTTGAAGAAACCTTTGATCCCATGGCCATAATAGAAGCAATCAAAATGTTCTTGGCTTATGCATTCTCCAATAGGATCAAAGTATATCATATGGATGTAAAATCATCTTTTATAAATGGATAATTAGAAGAAGAAGTCTACATTAAACAACAAGAAGGGTTTCTACTATCAAAAAAGGAAGACTATGTTTACAGATTGAAGAAATCTCTATATGGACTTAAGAAAGCTCCAAGATCTTGGTACTCAATATTGAACAGGTACTTGCAACAACAAGGATTCAAAAGGGGAAATGTAGATAGTAACCTCTACATAAAATTGGATCAAGGCAATATGATTATTATTGAAGTGTATGTTGATGAATCATCTTTGGAAGTGACTATGATAGATTGAGTTGGAAGTTTTCCAAGGATTTGCAAAATGAATTTGAAATGCCCCTACTTAGGGAGTTGACTTTCTTCTTGGGACTCTAGATATCTCAGCTAGATGAAGGAATTTTCATTTCCCAAACCAAGTACGTCAAATAAATGTTAAAGAAGTTAAAAATGGAAGACTATAAACCCATGAGTACTCCTATGTTTACTGGTTGCAAGTTGAGAAAAGATGATGAATCTGAAGAAGAAGATCAAAGACTCTACAGATCAATGATTGGTAGTTTACTCTATGTGACAACTTCAAGATCATATGTAATGTAAGCAATTGCACAGATCACAAGATTTCAAGCGACACCAAAGGAAACTCATGTTCTAGTAGTGAAAATGATCTTCATATATCTTAAAGGAACAACATATTTTGGGATATGGTATCTGAAAGGAAATGAGTTAACTATGGTCTCCTACATGGATGCATATTGGGAAGGAAGTATTGATGACAAAAGAAGTATAAGTAGAGCATATTTCTACTTAAGTGAGTACTTAGTGTCCCGGTTAAGCAAGAAACAATCTTCAGTATCCTTATTTGCAACATAAGCATAATATATTGCAGCAATAACATGTTGTAATAAAATTCCCTGGATGAAGCAAACCCTGCAAGACATACAAGTGAGATATGATGAGCCTATTCTGATAATCTGTGACGACAACAGAGATGTAAGAATCTCCAAGAATTCAGTGATGCATTCCAAGACCAAACATATTCCTATTAAGTTCTACTTTCTGCAGGAACAAGTCACAAAAAAAAATATCAAGTTGGAGTACATTGGGACAAAAGAATAGATTGCAGACATATTCACAAAGCCTCTTCCTAGGGAGACCTTTTAGTATCTTCGAAAAAAATGGGAGTAATTTCTGCTCCAAATTGATTTCCATAATATTTTGCAAGAACAAAAAGGGGAATATTGTCAAGGGGAGTTACCCTTTTCCATTGATTTCAAAGGGGGGGGGGGAGAAAAATATTAAAACTAGAAGCATGAAGACAGGAGGAGTAAACATGAATACAAGAGGACGATATAGTCATTGGGATCAGAGCATAAAGAGAAGGGGAGCACAGTTTTTTTACTAAGTTTCCATAAATGAAAAAGGGGGAGATTGTTGGAAAATTGGTTGTCATTGATGTCAACCTTATAAGAATCATTAAATAAAATCCCAGAATCCCCTAAACATGATGATGATGTGTCCACTTGAATAATCCTTGAAATATCCTTGACATAAATGTATATAACTACAAAGTGGTCCCCTTATGGCATAGATTTTAAGCATGGCCCTCACAGGATGAGATAGCATGTGGTTGTTTTCACATTCCCACTTTTATTTGTACACAAATGGATCCCACAATATTTCCAAGATAAATATTACAAGCCTACATATGTCCAAGATAAAGATTGCAAGATGGAGATTGTTGAAAGTATTAATTTTTGGTCAATTTGGATACCCTATATTTGATGGAATTTTTACCCTACATAACTAACTAAAATGGAAGTACAAGTTACATTTTTGGAAATATTATTCCGATACCTTTCCAATGGTATATGGAAGTCCCTCTAACTCCCTAGGAATGAGGAGATATGAATTTTTTCATCTGACAACCCAGCTAGACAATTGAGGTCAGCTCAACTAATTTTGGGGGATAGAATTACTATAAATACAAGATAGAATTTCACATTTTTAGTGTAACCAACGAAGAGATCAAGTATGATGCATGATCAAGGTGTTTTGGTGTATTTAAGGTGTGCAAGAGAAGTATAAAGGACTCTCTTAATGTTTTTCGTATTCTCAAGGTATGTTATAAGGTTGTGATGTTGTCATAAGGTTGTGAGGTTGTAATATGCACTGTTGTGAGGTTGTGATGTTGTTGTATGCTCTGCTATGAATTTGTGATGTTTTCATGATGTTGTCATGAGTGGATGTTGTCGTTAGTGGACATTGTCATGAATGGATGTTACTGTCAGTGGATGTTACCATAAGTGATTACATTCTGGGAATGATGCTATGAGGCTTGCTAGGGTTTGAAGGATTGTCTATGCAGTGAAGCATGCAGGTGAAGTCAGAAATACTCGGTGTATGAAGATCTTGGATTGGTGATATCTTATTAATTTTTTTCTCAGTTGATAAGATTGGTGTCTTTATTCAGCAAGTTTGTGTCTGTGCTTTATGGAGTGGGTGCTTCCTTCCAATTGGAGTTGGTAAAGCCAGGGTTTGGTGCCTCCTTCTAGTTGATGTTGGTAAATTGGGGAGTTGGAACTTCCTTCAGGTTGGTGCCTGTAAATCAGGGGGTTGGTTCCTCCTTCCATTTGGTGTTGTATAATATTTAAAGTTGATTCTTCTTATGAATGGAATATTGACATGATATAAGAAAATAATTTTTTGGTTTTCTCATGTTTGGGTTTCCACGTAAAAATCATTGTGTTTTGTGTATGGGTTTTTTATGATGAATGCAATTGTTAATGGTTAATGTTGACATGATTTTCTTAAGGTTAAAAATGGTAAAAAATGCTCAATATTGATTCACCCCCCTCTCAGTATTGATGAATATTCCAACACACATTTGCATCGAAGTATCATTGCATGGAGTTTGTGTAATTGCATTGGTACAAATAAATAATTTTGTTTGGAGATACTTTGATTGTCATTATTTCATCATAATTCACTCACAACATAATAATTCTCCTTACTCCTTTCCTTATTCTATATGTCCATCCCTTAATTCAGTACAATATTCACATTCTCTAGTTGAGTGGGTATGTTGATTTAATTTTATTAAAAGGAGAAAGAGAAGGGTTGGTAAACCCTTCTCCATTAATAGTTTCATTTAATGGAGTGAGATCATCCCTTGATATCACTTAATTACATTCATGTGGTTATGTAAGTCACTTATTTGATTCCTTTATTTAATGTGACGAACACAAGAAATGAAAAACATTGTCCAACCCTTGTCCATCTATGGTTTCCTTTACTAGACTCTAATTGTTGTTAAATATAACTTCATTACATGTAGTATGGAGAATGGTTGGATAAACCTTTTCCAGGCTACTTATAATATTTAATTAATTTATATGATCCCTAGATATCACATCTTTAGCATGTGTAAGGGTTAACTGAATCTTCTCCATTTGAATCCTTATCATCATGTCAATCACCAAATTGATTCCCTTATTTAACACTTCTCGATGTCATAATATGTTTATCTTTTACCCAAATTTCCAATTGATCCATATATTAATTTCCTTTAGAAAAATATTCAAGAAGGGTCGGCCAACTTTTCTCTACAAATATGGCCATAAAAGGGTCGACCTAATTTTCATTGTGTCTATTTTGGCTTCAATGATACATATCACTCCTATGATCTTTGTTCACTGACTCTTCTCTATCTTGATTAATATTCATTTTTTTATGATTTATCTTCCCTAGTATAAGATTTAGTTATACCTAGAATTCTTATGGATCAACATAATGTTATTCTTACAATCATCTAAAGAAGGTGGTTGACACTTCTCCATTTCCATTATTATATGAAAACTTCTATTAATCAATTGGTACATCTTCAAATTTCATCACATCCAATCAAGAGGGTATTTATATTCATTGTCCAGAGTGATAAAGGGTTTAAAAATTCTAAATGTGTACAAATTCAATAGTTCAAGACAATTCCACTAACATTGATTTTCACTATAGTGTTTCTAGATCACATGTGAGAGATTGCTTAACTAATAAGTAGACATATTTAAATATTTATACTAATCAATTTATACATATTTATAAATATTGAGATTGAATTTTTCATCTTCAAATATTTTATATGCAAAGTATGAGAATCCATATATTCAAATATTCTAACCTTAGTAGTTTCTTCATATCCAACATTTAAAAGATTAGATGGATCTCCATTGTTTTTTTTTTAAAATAAGAGATGCAAACATCAAATAAAAAAAAATTCCATTGTATTGGATGCATAGATGATTTTAGGGGCTAAATTTCGCAAATGGGCTAATTTTCCATGGTTTTTCCCAAAACAATATTCGCCAATCTCCATTTTTTCTAAAAACGATTCGCCCAAATTCCATAGAATAAAATTATTTTACCTTTAAAATCACCAAACGTTTATAGAAACTATATAAAATCCTTAGAAATTTTAATATTTTTACAAAACTATCGCCAAACATTTTACATTTTTCATATTAAGGACTAGTAGTATTGGCCTAGGTTTCTATATTTTAATGTAAATTTCCATCCTTAAAATCATCCCTGATTTGATGACTTCATGATATGAATTGGATCATCATATAATTTTCCATTTATCTTGGTACTTTCTAGGTGGAAAGAATCAGACGAATCGGCTTGTTGGGCCATTTTAGTGGAAAATCCCAATTTAAAAAATTGGGGTCTAGAACCTCTTGGAGCCATTTTGAGGAATTAAAAACAATTAGGGGGTTATTGTGTTCGAAACTTGTTCCCACATCCTCGACAGACTTCTACACTCTGAGGCCTTTCCAACAATGCGTAAAACACCTCAATTGAAGGCTTTTGGAGCTCGTATGTGAAAGTTATGCTCCCACAAGTTGACTTACCTTATTCACCACCATGTTATTGTTGGATCATGTTGTCATTGATGCCAATGGTTTGATTGATTGATGTCAAGTGATTGATTGATGTCAAAGGATTGATTGATTGATGATTGATGTAATATAATATGTATTGTCCTTGATGGGAATGCATAGATGAAGATGGATCAATGAGTTGTCATTGATACATGATGAAGATGGATCGATGTGGTTTCATTGGTATATGATGCATTGTTGGAAAAATGTATAGATGAATCATTATTGTCTTATCATGATTGATAAGGTGCACAAACATATGAACTCCAAAGTGGTCCCCTTATGGTGAAAGCCCTCATGGGAAGACACTTTACGGATTGAGTTATCCTAGAAGAATGGTTGGAAGACCCATGATTGTATGAGGAATAATGAGATGAAGATCAAGGAAATTGTTGGTGAAACTATCCTATATGGATAGTGATTGTCATGCCATTTCTGGTGGTATGTGGAATGTCACATAACTCCTCATGGTTTGAGAGTTATGGCCTTACGAAGATGAAGGACCCCCACATGAAGGCTTGAAGCCCCCAAGGTCAAAGAAGTCAAAGTGACCTAAAAGAAGAAATAATTATTTAA
>JASDQU010103240.1:266228-297820 GCA_032191745.1 Picea mariana | reverse complement strand
AAAGTGAAAAATTCAAGGTGAATTATTTAAATAATCAAGACAAGTGACAAAATCAAGAAATGATAAAGTAAGGTGACAAAATCAAGAAGGAATATTTAAATGTTAAAGTATTGGAGAACTTTCTATTTATGGAAAGTGGTTAACCCTAAAATAACGAAAATAGGTTAAGTGACCTAGAAATGGGTTAAGTGACCTAGAGGATGAAAGTATAAACAATATAGCAATGGTCTCTTGTAGATCATCCTTTTTGTGGATCAATGGAGAGCTTCTTGTGAAAATATCTTTTGGAGTATTGATGGAGAGCTTCTTGTGAGAGATTCTTGAGAATTTTTGGTGTGGAACACTTGAGCATATTGAATATCTATAGGTGAATGAGGTAACCAAGGATATCTAAGCCAAAATTCTGAGGAAAGTGAAGAAAAGAAGGCCGAAATGCAAGGAAGGATAAGTTCTTTTGATGGTGCTTTCTAAGGTATGTTATTTACAGGTCATCTCACCATTTTCGCTATAACTTTTTTTCTATAATGATTAAGATCCTGAAATTGCTATGAAAATGAGAAAACATATCCAAATATCTGTGGTTAACAACTCAGCTTGTGGGTCGTTGTATTTTTTGAGATACACTCCTTGGAAAATAGGGTTTGTGGCTAGTCCTGAAACTAGTCTAAAACAGGTGTTTCAGGTAAAAACGTCATAAATTCTTCATAAAAGATCCAAATTTAGTGAAACCAATTGTGTTGGTTATATTACAGTCTTTAATATGCTCTGTAATAGTTTCATATCGATTCAACAAATATTCCATGCGGGGCACACTCTACAAGGTCACTCTCTAGAATAATCCAAAATTCAGCAAGGTATGTCATTTTTGCTATACCTCCTTTTCTGAGAGGTTACAAGTAGTTCCACTTGGAGTGATTGCATTAAACACACTGAATAAATTTTTTTATTATTTTCAGATCTTTATTCATTACAGGAACAAAGTTATGATTATTTCAAGTTAGGGTTGTTGACTAATCCAAAACTAGTCATGGTTGAGACAAGCAGTTGATGAGTTGGCACATACATTAGGTGTATAGTTGATGATGTTGGTACATATTGATGAGTCATTGTTGATGAGTAGTTGACACATGATTGGTATATATTTGGTACATGGTTGGATGCACTTGTTTATGGTACAGGTTGATTACAAGTTGTTTGGCATAGGTTGGTGCATGGTTGATGCTCTTGTTTATGGTACAGATTGATATCTGTTGAGGATTGTTGCCTCCTCTCAGTTGGTGCTGAGAATGTAAGATGAGTCTTGCATATATATTTGGTTCTCTTGTAGAGTCGTACTCTATCCATTTGTTGCTGAAAAACCCCCAGATTGAAGTCCATAATAAAAAGAAAAATTGTACATACATCTTGTGTTCCTTGTGTTCCTTGTGTTCCTTGTGGAGATGATTTGTTGATGATATATTGCTGATATGTATTCACATATAACTTATTATTAATGACAACAATGAGTAATGAGTAAATGTCGAATGCTAACTAATGAGTTTTATGTAAGAGGGAAGTTTTGGGAAAAAGATCCCCACACTCATTCACCCCCCCCCTCTAAGTGTGGTAGGTGTGTCCAACAGTTATGAGTGGATGCCACATCAACCCTAATTAATCACACATATGGGGTTATCCGCATGTGGAATTCTTAGAAGATCATATAATGTCCAAACATGATGACAAATTTAGGGTTGAGGAAGTCAAAACCCTAAATCTAGATGACTATTGGGATATGTTAAATACGAGGAAACTAGGAGGATAAAGGGAGTTCCATTATTCTTTATTTTTCTATTTGTTCCATAGTTGAGAAGAGAATCTAGGAGAGGTATTTTTTAGAGAATAAAAGAGGAATTAGGAGATTATGTAGCAGTCATTCAGGCCAAATTGTCAAAGGTAACTGCATAATGAGTGCCCCTTTCTTTGCACTTGATATTCATAACTGAAGAAAAGAAAGTAGAGCATAGGCCTCACCTTCTAGCTAGGTTTTCTCCCATATTAGGTTTCCTAGGATATATCTTGTTTTCGTTTGTGTGGATGGTATGTTATTTTTCTCATTTATTTCATTTCCATAATTTCAGTTATTTTCCTAATTTCAAGAAATAAGCTAGTAATCTAGGATCTAGGATCTAAAAAGTAATTTGCATAATAATGTTGATTAATTGGGTTGGTTATCATTGATGTCAACCCTTGAAGCAAGTCTGGTAGCAAATTATGGTAGCCCAAATAGTATGGTTAAGGGACTTAAGTTTGTTTGATGTATAATGGTATGAAGATTAGTATATTTGTAGGTAAGACTATTCTAGATGGATATTACAAGTCATGCCATTTCCGGTGATTTGTGGAACATCACATAACTCCTCACAGTTAGAGATTTATCGCCTTGTGAAGTTGGAGAACCCTCAGGATTTATATAGAAGGTCAAGGAAGTCAAATTATTCTAGAATCTCCTAGAAGAAGTTGACTAGTCAAGTGGGTGAAACTAGGAGTTAATCATGGGTTAAGTTGTTGCAATAAGAAAATAATTTAAAAATAAATCAGTTGCAACTAGAAGTGGAGAGTTTACTATTTGTAGATAAAGTGGTTATAAGTGGACAAGTGGTTAGAAGTGGGTTATCCCTAAAAGAAGGAAACTGGGTTAAGTTGGTTAGAAGGTAACCCCTTGAAGAAGCTATATGGAAGTATAAATAAGAGAGCAAGGCTCTCCTATTATCACCTATTGAGCACATTGAATATCTATTATTGTGTAAGGTTTATTGCAAGTATTCATCGATACATATGAATTTATGCAAGTATGAGGTAGCACGAAGGGTTGACGAAGAAAGTTTTGAAATTACATAAAATACTGAAAAAACCCTAGTTTTTTAGGTGTACGTGGACTGCAATGGAGAAGGGTGCGTACATACACGGGCTAGCAGTATAAAAGGGAACGTACAGTTGGGAAAAGCCATGAAAAATTGAGGAGATGAAGATGTCAGGTCTCTAGAGTCTAAAGGAAAACTTCTAGGAAGGTCTACATTGATCAGGTACAACAGATCTATCTACAAGTTCAAAAGGTATGTCTTATTTCTATGTGTAGTTGGATTTTTTTTTCTACATGAGAAATGGCTATGGGGGTTTGAGGATTTTCCTTAGAGAGGTTATTGGTTGTATGGAACATACTATATAAGCCATATCTACATAAATACAGTATTGATATATTTGATAGTTATCAGGGGTACATCTTGTTAGTGTTGAGGCACATCTTGTATTTATTGCCATGTGGTTAAGGGTTTTTGTGGTACATGGTTGAGAGAATGTAGTTGTGAAGTGGTTGTGAAGTTGTTGATGTAGTGTGAGGTTTTATGTCAATGAGGTTTCTATGTTTAGTCCATGTGAGGACTATTACATTTTTTCATGATTGTACACACATGCATGGCACATGACTAGAGAGACATAGATGAACTTGGTTAAGGGATGTATAAGATGATGTATGAAAAGGGTGCACTTATAGATAAGACATAGTGACAGGTTGCAGGTTGATGTGATAGAGGCATCAAAGTGTTTTAAGTTTTAGAAAAGGTGAAATCCCTAGCTTACTAAAGGTGTACGCAGGTTGCAGTATAAATAGATAGCGTACATATGTAGGCTGTAGTATAGACATGGTTCATACATACGTGAGTTGCAGCATATACAAGTCGTGTACCTGTTGGGTTTTGTTGGTACAAGTTGAGTATAGGTACAGGTTGGTTACAGATTGTTGGTAAAGGTTTATAGTGGTATATCTCATAGTGAGAGTGTGGCAGTGGTTTCATCATTTGACAATTATATTTCAGGGCGGTAGGACGGGGCAAGGATAGATGGTTGTAGCCACCTTCCAGTTGTAACCAAGAACATAGGGGTTTGTAGCCTCCTTCTGATTGTATCCAGAGAATTGGGGAGTTGGAACTTCCCTCGAGTTGTAGCCCGAGAATATATGGGGTCTGAGCCTCCTTCTAGTTGCATCTGGAGAACAAAATAAGTTTGTGCTTCCAATGAATGTAATTATTAAAGACATATAAGAAAAATCATTATTTGGTTTTCTCCCACATTGGGTTTCCACATAAAAATATTGGTGTATTGTGTATGTGTATGATTTCTCATTGTTCATGTTTTATTTACTCTGCACTTGTTGAATGATAATGGTATATTGATAATAAATATAAGCAACACTTATATACTGTGGTTAAAAAGGGATTAAATTTATCTCTTACTGATTCACCCCCCCCGTCTTAGTAATCCAACAATTGGTATCATAGCAGGTTCCTTCAGAAATCAATTTAACCACTGAAAGGTAGATCATGGAGAAAAATAGTATGTATAAAAATGGAATACCATAGTTTGATAGACAAAACTATGCATTCTGGAGAAAAGGGATAAAAACATATGTACAAGCATGGGGATTTGAGGTTTGGCAATCAGTTGTAGATGGATATAAAGAACCAGCAGTTCTTCCAACAAATGACAATGGAAGGAAAATCAGTCTAAATAATTCAAAAGAAAAATATGCACTTCTGAATGGTCTTGGTGATTCAGTGTATGGAAAAGTTATGCATTGTAGCTCCACAAAGGAGATTTTGGACAAACTTCAGAATATTTATGAAGGAGATGAAAAATCCAAGGAAACAAAGATTCAGACTTACAGAGGTCAATTTGAACATCTGAAGATGAAGTAAGATGAGAATATTGCAACTTACTTCTTACGAGTTAATGAAATAGTGAAAGCAATCAGAGGATTGGAAGAAGAAGTTGATGAATCTATAATTGTTCAAAAGGTACAAAGATCTCTTCCAATGAGATTTGACCCTAAGGTCTCATCACTAGAAGAAATAACATATATGGATTGAACAAGCATGGATGAACTACATTGAATTTTTATAGCCTATGAAATGAGAACCGAACAAAAGAATCCAATTACAAAATAAGAAGAATTCAAAGCATCCAAGAAGTCAAAGAAAAAGAGAAAGAAAAAGGAAAAATAAGATAGCGGCAACAACAACATCTCAGAAGATGATGAAGAAGTAGCCAACTTCGTCAGAAGACTGAAAAAGGGAACTGGCTTCAGATATAGAGGTAAGCTTCCATTGATTTGTTTTAATTGTGATGGTATTAGTCATTTTGCTAACAAATATCCTGATAAGAAAAATAAAACAAATGAAGAAGATGATTCAAATAGAAAATAAATATACAAAGGAAAAAGAACCAAAAAGAAAGTCTTCAATAAAAGTTTATGCACCAAAGAAGAAAACTCCTCATCAGATGAAGATGAAGTCAGTGAAAGTGAGACATAAAGAGTTATACTCATGGAAGTATAAGAATCTAATAAAGAAGATGCTGAAGAAGAATATGAAGAGCTAGAAGTTGACTATAGAGAATAGCTTTTGAGTGTCATGGATGTTTTAGAAAGGGAAAATAAGAAAAACAAATCACTACAGGAAGAACTAAAAAGAAAAGAGGTAACAAAAAATTCCAACTCTGAATAATTAGAGAAGATGACCTCTAATTTAAAAATTCAATTTGAAGAAGACAAAATAATCGAATAATCACTCAAAGAATAGTTGGAAGAAAAGATAGGATCATTGGAAATTTGGAAGTAGAGATTGTCACATTGAGAAAATACCTTCAACAGAAAAACATGCATAATATCTCTAAGGTTTTGGATAACATTATTAACAGTCAGAGGCCACATCATAAAAAGTCTGGGCTAGGATACAATCAGACAGAAAGAGGCTCAAGATCCAAAACTACAGATCAACCAAAAAAATAAAGAAGCTATCTAGAGACAGTCAGAGGATCTCTTGAGAAGGAACAAAACAAGAGGTTTCATCACAGAGATGTTCCACCACCCAGAAGATTTAGATTCCAAAATCTGCAACAGTCAGAATGAAAAGGATTTCAAGAAGAATATGGGTTCATAAGAGTAACTCATTTTAGAATATCTTCAAATACTAGGTATCAAACTATCTTCTTTGATTTATGTTATTCATGTAATAATTTTGGACATAAAGTTGCAAATTGCATAGAAAATAGAAGAAATAGAAACAAATATGAAATTCATGCACAAAATGGTTATCCAAGAAGATCTAGTGAAACACAGAGAAGAAGCTACAATAGGTTTGAATCTTTGAGCACTCAAGTGGAATGATACAAGTGCAACAAATTTGAACACATGGCCAAATATTGTAGAATGATAGTCCCTCCTAGAGAATCACAAAAGAATAACAACAGTCACAGACAAGAACATCAACATAGAATATGGATAAGAAAGAATAATCAGTATAACAACAAAGAATGCACACTTTATATACAAGTTAAACACAAGAAACATGGTTGGTATGTTGAAAGTAGCTACTCAAAGCACATGACAAGTGACGAGGACAGGTTTATAACATTGAGAAAAGAAAAAGATGGATCAGTCTCTTTTGGAAATGACGACTCATCTAGAATCATTGGAAAGGGCACAGTCAGAATTGGAAATAAGGATACCAAGGAAAACAATGATCTACTCATGGAAGATATGAAACATAATATTCTAAGTGTAAGTCAAATGTGTGACCAAGGTCACAAACTTATGTTTGATTAAAAAAAGTATGAGATAAGAAGTGCAAGTTCAGGTAGATTGGTTGCAATAACTGTAAGAACTTCAAGCAACATATATGTGTTAAGTGAATTTTGAAATGAAAAGTGTTGTCTAGGAAAGGAAGATGAAGTTTGGCTATGACACAGAAGAATGGGTCACATAAACTTTGACAACCTTGTCAAAGTCAGCAAAAAGGAAGAAGTCAAAGAAATGCCCCAGATCATGAAGCCAACCAACACCTTATGCAAGCATTGTCAAAAATGAAAGAAAATAAAGACCAAATTCAAATCAAAGGAATATTCCACAACAAGACCATTGGAAGCTGTGCATATTGATCTAGTTGGACCAACTAGAAAAAAGGGTTTAAAATGTGAGCAATATTTTATGTTATTGGCTGATGATTATACAAGAATGACTGCAAATTGTTTTCTTAGGAAGAAGTCAAAATCATTTGAAAACTTCAAGGTATACAAGGAAATGGTTGAAAATGAAATGGATTCAAAAATCAAATGTTTGAGATCTAATAATGGAGGAGAGATTGCTTCAAAGGAATTTATGGATTTTTGCAACAAGCATGGAATAAAAAGGAAGTTCTTCATTGCTAGGACACCTCAACAGAATGGAGTTGTCGAAAGGAAGAACATGATAGTACATGAAATGGCTCGAAAAATGTTAATGGATTCTAATTT
The DNA here is from genome assembly GCA_032191745.1 of Picea mariana. Classification (NCBI taxonomy): domain Eukaryota; kingdom Viridiplantae; phylum Streptophyta; class Pinopsida; order Pinales; family Pinaceae; genus Picea; species Picea mariana. The sequence goes on along the minus strand of JASDQU010103240.1, from coordinate 290,497 downwards.
GACATATGTATTTTGGACACATGCAATGCATACAACATTTCACATTCAAAACAGAGTAATGCTAAAAAACAACAGTGACAAAACTCCCTATGAAATATGGAAAGGAAGACCAATGAATGTGAAGCAATTCATAGTTTTTGGAAGCAAATGCTACATCAAAAGAGAAGATGGCATAATGGGAAAGTTTGATTCTCTTGGACAAAGGAATACTTGTTAGGTACTCGAGTACAAGGAAAGCATACAAATGTTTCAATATAAGGCTCAACAAAGTTGTGGAAAGCATCAATGTAATGGTTGATGAGACAAGTGGATGGAAAATAAAGGAAGAAGAAAAGTAGTTAGTGGGACAGGTTTACAAATAAGAAGTAAACGATGAATAAGTAGCAAAAAGGGAATATGAAGAATATCATATAGTAGTAGAAGAGAAAGAACAACAAGTACCTCCAAATACACCTAGCAAATGAATACAAAAGAAGCATCCCTCAGATCAGATTATCGGGAACAAAGATGCAGGAGTTGAGACTAGAAGAAGAATTCATTCACCAGAACAACTGCACCTGACACTCTTGAAATATCCCAACTAGATATCTCTTTATATTTTGGCAATTTTTCTGATTTTAAAGATGGTTTGTCCTTGATGTGTTTCTTCAAATAGTTGGAACCCAAACTGATGTAAATGCAATCTTAATGTTTCTTGTACTGAGACAAATTTTAACCATTCAGAGACAATATCCAATAACAACCAATATGGAAATATATCACTGCAAATATAGAATGAAGAGGGTGTGATGCTTGTTTCAATAATGTTGTGAAGGTAACACACTGAATTTTATAGTGCTGATATAAAGTCACTTTCAAAAATTATTTTATACAACAACAATCAATTTTAAAAGAGTGAAATGAAGGATATAACCTAGAGGGAGAATGTGTCCTAGCTATGTAGAATGAACCCACATAATAGAGATGCGAACCTTCAAGAATTATATATATATATATATATATATATGTTTATGCAGCAGCCAATATATAGAGCAAATACCAAGCTTGTATGATGGATATGAGTGATGGCATTGGCCCCCAAACATAATATCGAGTCCCCCACAAATAATGACAAGCTTCCATGCTTAGAGATGAGAATAAATGTGCCCAGTTCTGGAATAAATATCAAACTTCACTCAACAGTAATATTCTTTGCGTGTAAGTTCATAGATGAGCCTATATTTGAGTTAATGAGCCACCCAATGGATGTTAGGGGTTTTCACTGAAACACACAAGCTCCCACTCCCCAAATAACTCCACCAATGAAGTACGTTGTGCCTAGGCAAAGGAGGATACATTCATAAATGGTGTGGATCGACCACAACAAAAAAATCACCCAAATTCCAAAATATATCAACAACCATAAGAGGGGCACACTTACCACAATACAAATTGGTCCTCCCACATGAAAATTCACCCAAATATGGCTGAATGCACCCAGTATGAGGATATTCATCCGCTAAAGAGAGATATCAGTCTCCTAAAAGAAAATCAACCACTTTCTTTCCCAACTTATCCATCACACAAGGAAATTCAGCCTGCCTATCAGAAATCGATTGTAAGGAGATGAGAATAGGTAGCACTAAGCCCAATGACGAAATCTGAGATGATCGCGTCCTTGAATCTAACTAGGGTGTATCATTGAAACATCGAAACCAAAGATGAAAGCAAAGGTTTCCAAGAAAAAACCCTAGAAAAATATCCAAGAGCTCTCCAAATCTATTTTCTCAATAAGAAAAAGAAAGAATGAGGGGCACCTCATCTTTTCCCCTCTTTTATTTCTTCATTGAATTAACTCCCTCTCACTTTAATTTTAGTTTTCTTTTAAAGTCACTTTATTCTTACACACTTTATAATTTTTAAGTGACTTTATTTTTGCTAAGAACCATGTCTCCCTTTTTCCCCCTTCTCACTTTATAAAATCATTTCCTAGGAAAAGGTTGAGTTCCCTAGGTAACTTTTCTGACTTAGCCTACGGGAACCAATTTAGGCTAGCAAAACCATTCCTTATGCTTCCTAGGCCAACGGGGACATTACAGTCCTCCCTGCCTGAGATTGTTTGTCCTCAAGCAAATTAAATCCATGATGTTGCAATATCTTCTCTCCTTCCCAAGTAGCGTCCTTGATAGGTAGATTTTTCCATTTGATCAGGTACTCTTTGATGCTCATGTTCCTTAATTTCCACTCTCTAGTCTCCAATACCTCCTCTCGAATTAGAATCAATTGTCCCTCCTCATCCAAAAGTGGAAGCTCTGTAGAAATGACAACATGTTGTCCCACTTCCTTCTTGAGGCATGAAATATGAAATACATTGTGTGTCTTGCACCCCTCTGGAAGCTCTATCTCATAAGATACTTTCCCGACTCACCTCAAAATCCTGTAGGGACCATAGAATTATGGCTTCAATTTCTCTTCCTCTTTCATTTTCAAGGATGATTTCCTGTATGGATGCAAGCAGAGATATACCAAGTCTCCCACCTCGAAACTACGCTCCACTCTATGCTTTTCAGTGTACATCTTCTGCTAATTCTATGCCATTTGCAGGTTATCTTTGAGAGTTCGCAAGATGTCCTAACTCTCCTGAATCCAATATTTGGCTTTGGGTGCCCGGTTGTCCCAAAATTATCAATCCACAAAGGTGGTGGTGTCATAACCATACAAAGCTTTGAAAGGTGTCATCTCGATTGACATGTGATAAGTGGTGTTATAGAAATGTTCACCCAAGTGCAACCATTTAATCCATGCCTTTTGTTGCCCCGATACATAATTTCTCAAATACCCCTGGAGCCATTTGTTCACAATTTTTGTTTTCCCATCAGTATGAGGGTGATAACTGGTACTAGGCATTAACTTTGTCCCTACGAGTCTGAACAACTCCTTCCAGAAGCCTCCTAGGAATCTATTGTCTCAATCATTGACAATTGTCATGGGCATCCCATGCAGCCAAAATACCTCTTTGAAGAACCACTCCACTACTTGTGTTGCATAGTATTTGAATGATATGGCAAAGAAATGGGTGAATTTAGTAAGATTTTCAACCACCACGTAGAGACAATATTTCTCCTGAACCAGAGGCAACCCTATGATAAAATCCATCGAAATGCTCTCCCATTTTTGTTCAGGAATGGGAAGCGGTTGGAGCAATCCTGCTAGGTGGGTATATTCCACCTTGTTTTGCTGACAGATGTGGCACTCCCTTACAAACTTCAATACATAAACCTTGAGACCCTTCCAAGTGAACCTCTCCTGAATTTGTCTATAAGTCTTCAGGTATCCTGGATGACCTACCAAAGGAGGAGTATGTGCTGCATGAAAAAATTTTCCTTTCAACTCGGATTCTGGTACTAAATAGATATGATCCTTATAATATATGATGTTGTCAATAAATCTGTACCTGTCATCGAAGGCCTGACGATCAAGTATCCCGCAAGAAAACCTATTTTTGGAGTATTCTACCAATAGAAGTGCCTTCCATTCCACTGAAAAATCCATTAGAGAGAGAGTGGGTATCCTCGATAAGGCGTCAACAACCACATTATTTTTTCCTTTCACATACTCAATTTCAAAATCATAGGCTTAGATTTTACTGATCCATTTTTGTTGTCGCTCGCTCAGCTCCTTTTGCTCCATGAGGAACCTCAAGCTATTGTGATTGGTATTTACCTTGAACCTGTTCCCCACCAGGTACTGACAAAATTTGGTCAAAGCATGCATTATGTCCAACATCGCTTTGTCATATATGAATTAATATCGCTCATACTCTCAGAGTTTGCATCTCTCAAACGCTATGGGGTGATCGTTTTGCATCAATACATATCCTATACCAATTACTGAAGCATCACACTCCAAGACAAAGGGCTGAGTGAAATTAGGGAGTGCTAAAATAGGGCATGAGCTCATCACCTACTTAATTTTCTTGAATGTCTCCTAGGCCTTCTTTATCCAAATTAAATCCCCCTTCTTGGTGAGATCGGTCAGTGGCACTGTCAACTGTGAGAATCCATTAAACAATTTCCTGTAATAAGTGAAAAGACCGAGGAATATCTTCAGTTCTGTCACATTCCTAGGAGTTGGCCACTCAATGATCGCCCTAATATTTTCTTGGTGCACCTGTACCCCGTTCATCCCAATCACATGCCCCAAGTAGAGAATCTATGTCATACCAAATTCACACTTGGATTCCTTCGCATACAACTGTTGACTCTCTATAATACCAATTACTTCATTCAAATGTCGTAGATGGTCCTACCATGTTTTGTTGTATATGAGGATGTCATCAAAGAAGACCAATAAGAACTTTCTCAGCTTCTTATTGAACACATGATTCATGCACCATTGGAAAGTGGCAGGGGCGTTAGTTAGGAATGGCATGACCAAAAACTCATAACGTCCATAGTGGCATCTAAAGGTTGTCTTAGGTACGTCCTACTCTCGTACCTTGATCTGGTGATACCTTGATTGAAGATCAATCTTTGAGAATAATTTGGCTCCCCTGAGCTCATCCATTAATTCATTGATCATGGGTATGGGGTACCGATTTTTTATTGTCTTCTTGTTTAGGGCCATGTAGTCGATACACATCCATAGAGTACCGTCCTTCTTCTTGACTAAGACAATGGAAGAGGAAAATGGGCTGGAACTAGGGTGAATGTGGCCCATTTTCAACAATTCTTTAATGGTTTTTTCAATCTCGTCCTTGTAAATTTTAGGGTGTCGATAGGGGTTTGTGATAATTGCTTGGACCCCCTCCTCTAGCTCTATGATATGATCAAAACCTCTATCAGGTGAAATGATAGGAGGAATGTCACTAAATACTTTATGATGTTTGCGGAGTAATACCTATAAGTCCTCTAGAAGTTGTTGTAGACAGTCAGGAGGCTCTCTGTCAGAAATAAAACACTCTACAACCCACTCTATATCACCATGCCTCATAAATTCCTCTATGTTGTGCGATGAAACAATGTTCAGTGGGTATTGGTGCATGGCTCGTAGGACCACTTTCTTTCCATCTGACCCTGTCAACTCCATCTCCATGGTCCTTTGATAAGTAGTGTATTTCCCAATAGAGTAAATCCATTGAACTCCCAACACTACATTTGTGTCTGGTATGTCCACCACAATGAAATCATCTGTCATTGAGTAGTTTCCCATGGTTATTGTGAGCTTGTGAATCCACTTGGTGTAACTCATCTGGTGGCCTCCTGGTATGACTACTGTGAACCCATCAAATTCATTTGTCGAAATTCCTCTACTCTCAACCATGTTACTGTCAATGAAGTTATGGGATGTTCCTCCATCAATCAATATTGTCACCATGTTCCCTTGTAGGACACCTCTGACCCTGAACGTATGATATCTCGGAAATCCTGACATCGAGGCCATGAATGGGTCCTTAGCCCCAACCTGTGAAGACTCCTCTACTAATTTTGGATGTCCCTAGTCCTGTGCTTGCTCCATCTCCTCATCCTCATCATTGTCACTGTCAAATTATACCTCAATGTAATGGGCCTTTCCCATTATGTCCTTCCTAGTGCATCTGTTCCCTGGTGCCCATGGATCCTGACAGCTAAAAAACAATTTATTTTTCCTCAATTCTCTCCTGGTCTCTTCATCTAGTTTGGGCTTGCTGGACCAATCTCTTTAAGGTGGTATAATGTCCTTAGTCCTCGCGTTAAAAGTGGGTTTGGGTGGAAACCGTCTTTTAGGTATTTCATCCTACATATCCCAAGCTCTGTTGATTGCATCCTGCAAAGAGGTAGGCTTGTAGGCCTTGACCCATCCTCATAGAGGATCCATTAGCCCCTCAACAAACAACATCACCAGACGACCCTATGAAATGTATGATACCATCACCGTGACCCTCTGAAACTCATATATATAGGTCTCTGGGCTCAGGGTCCTTCCTGTCACTCTCTAAAGTGAAGCTCAGGGTCCTTCCTGTCAATCTCTCGATGAGTCTCTATGTGAAGTACAAGTAGGAGGTAACCCCGACATGTCCCAAAGTGACTAAACCATGGTACCACCACTCATGGGCCTCACCATACAAGTGCAAGGTGGCCAATTTAATGGCATCTGTCTCTGTCATCTGGTGCAGTTGGAAGAAAGTGTCAAGCTTCTCCACCCATGATCTAATGGAGCATTTAGAGCCCCCATCAAAGTTGGGAATAATGACTTTCCGAATGGTACATTGCAACTCAAGATTATGTGTCATGGACCTCATGGGCCCTCTTGGTCATTTTCTTCTCTTCATATTGTAGAACTACGCGAAGGACATGGCTGAGTGCAAATCATCCCCTAGTCTCCTGTACTCCTTTAAATGTGCCTTGTAGGGATCATCCTTCTTAACCTGCATCAATGGACCTGCGACCTCATTCCCCAAAAAATGAGGCATAGTGGGTCTATGGGATTTGGTGTACAAGTGGGGGTGACTCTGCATGGTAATGCGTGAGTGGTTGCCTTCTCCATGGTTTGAACCCCCATCACCATTATGGTTCTACTTCGTTGTGCCCTCCAATAAATTCTTAGAAAACTGCCCCATGAGGTCCATCATGGCCTTTTGACCCTTGCCCAATTCATTCAATATGTTGAACAAACTATTATCTTTGCATCATCTTCTTCCCCCATAGTTCCTTTTCCCTTAGGTGAGATAGATGGTGCTACCTCTCATGTCCCTTCTTCTCTAACCTCTTCTTCTTCCTCCCACCCCGGGGGATCTGGGGTTCTTCTCCTATGTCTCCGGTAGGTAATGTTATTATCGTCTTATGGTCTCATAAATATGATTACAAATGCCCCTTAGAGCTCACAACTGTAGAGGAACAACTTTGATACCTCTGTAATAACCCAACTAAATATCTCTTTATATTTTGGCAATTTTTCTGAGTTTAAAGATGGTTTGTCCCTGATGTGTTTCTTCAAGTAGTTGGAACCCAAAATGTTGTAAATGAAATCTTAATATTTCTTGTACTAAGACAAATTTTAACAATTCAGAGACAATATCCAATAACAACCAATATGGAAATATATCACTGCAAATATAGAATGAAGAGGATGTGTTGCTTGTTTCATTAATGTTGTGAAGGTAACACACATAATTTTATAGTGTTGATATAAAGGCACTTTCAACAATTATTTTATATAGCAGCAAGCACTTATAAGAGAGTGCAATGAAGGATATAACCTGGAGGGAGAATTTGTCCCAGCTGTGTAGAATGAACTCGCATAATAGAGATGCGAACCTCCAAGAATTACATTAAGATATATATATATATATATATATATATATGCAGTAGCCAATATATAGAGCGAATACCAAACTTGTANATATATATATATATATATATATATATATATATATATATATATATATATATGCAGTAGCCAATATATAGAGCGAATACCAAACTTGTATGTTGAATATGAGTGATGGCACTGGCCCCCAAATAGAATATCGATTCCCCCACGAATAATGACAAGCTTCCATTCTTAGAGATGAGAGGAAATGCACCCAGTTCTGGAATAAATATCAGACTTCACTCAACAGTAATATTCTCTGTGTGTAAGTTCATATATGCACCCAGATTTGAATTAAGGTTCCACCCAATGGATGTTAGGGGTCTGCACTGAAACACACAAGCTCCCACTCCCCAAATCGCTCCACCAATGAAGTATGTTATGCCTAGGCAAAGGAGGATACACCCAAAAATGGTGTGGCTCGACCACAACAACAAAATTCCCAGATACCAAAAGATATCAACAACCTCAAGAGGGGTGCACTTACCACAATACAAATCGATCCTTCCACATGAAAATTTGCCCAGATATGGATGAATGTGCCCACGATGAGGGTATTCAACCCCTATGCATAGATATCGGTCTCCTAAAAGAAAATCAACCACTATCTTTCCCAACTCAGCCACCACACAAGGAAATTTGGCCTCCCTCTCAGAAATCGATTGCAAGGAGATGAGAATGGGTAGCACTAAGCCCAATGATGAAATCTGAGATGATCCTATCCTCGAATATGACTAGGGTGTATTGTTGCAACACCGAAACTAGAGATGAAAGCAAGGGTTTCCAAGAAAAAACCCTAGAAAACTCTCCAAGATCTCTCCAAACCTATTTTCTCAATGAGCAAAAGAAAGAATGAGGGGTGCCTCATCTTTTCCCCTCTTTTATTTCTTTATTGAATTAACTCCCGCTCACTTTACTTTTAATTTTATTTTAAAATCACTTTATTCTTGCACACTTTATAATTTTTAAGTGACTTTATTTTTCCTAAGACCCATGTCTCCCTTTTTCCCCTTTTCACTTTATAAGATGTTTTCCTAGGCAAAAGTTGAGTTCCCTAGGTAATTTTTCCGACTTAGCCTACGGGAACCAATTTAGGCTAGCAGAACCATTCCTTATGCTTCCTAGGCCAACGGGGACATTACAACTCTTATCTTTTATTGAACAAAACAATTTTGAAGAAGCCAACAAGGATGAATTCTAGATAAAGGCCATGGAGGAAGAGTTGGATCAGATAGAGAAGAATGACACTTGGGAATTGGTTCCAAGACCAAGGTACAAGAATGTGATCAACACAAAGTTGGTCTTCAGAAATAAATTGAATGAATATGGATAGGTTACCAGAAACAAAGCTATATTGGTATGTAAAGGATACACACAGGTTGGAGGTATAGACTTTGAATAGACGTTTTCCCCAGTTGCCAAAATGGAATCAATCAGATTGATCCTAGCTTATGCATGCTCCAAGAATATTAAAGTGTATTAGATGGACGTGAAATCAATATTTTTGAATGGGGAACTAGAAGAAGAATTTGACATTGAACAACTGAAAGGATTTCATTTGTCAAAGAATGAAGAATATGTGTGCATGTTGAAGAAGGCTTTGTATGGTCTAAAACAGGCCACAGGAGCATGGTATTCTAGATTGGACACATATCTACAACATCAAGGGTTCAGAAAAGGAAATGAAAACAACAACCTCTACATCAAGGTAACTCAATATAGTATTTATTAATTGAAGTTTATGTTGATGATATTATTTTTGGAAGTGATGATGACCGATTGAGCCAGAAATTTGCAAAGTATATGCAGAATGAATATGAAATGTCATTACTTGGAGAACTATCCTTCTTTCTGGTTCTTCATATATTTCAAAGCAACCAGGCCATTTTTATTTCTCAAACCAATTATATCATAGAAATGCTAAAGAGGTTCAGAATGGAATATTGCAAACCAGTCAATACTCCTGTGAAAACAAGTTGCAAGTTAAGTAAAGATGATGATTCAAAGTCTACAGATCATAGGCAGTACAAGTCAATGATTGAAAGTTTACTTTATGTGATAGCATCTAGACTAGATGTAATGCAAGAAGTTGGATAGGTGTCATGATTTCAAACAGCACCAAAGGAATCACATTTTCTAGCAGTAAAGAGGATATTCAAATATATCAAGGGTACAAAAAATTTTGGATTATGGTATCCAAAAGGAAAGGATTTATCACTTATTTCCAACACAGATGTAGATTGGGCAGGTTGCATTGATGACCGGAGAAGTACAAGTGGAGAAGCGTTCTACTTGGGTGAGTTTTTGGTATCTTGGATAAGCAATAAATAGTCATCAATATCATTGTCTACAACTGAAGAAAAGTATATTGCAGCAACAACATGTTGTACACAGGTTCTATGGATGAAACAAACTCTGACAGATATACATGTTGAGTATGATAAGCCCATTCCAATATATTGTGATAATACAAGCACCATCAGTATCTCAAAGAATCAAGTGATGCAATCCAAGACAAAGCACATTCCAATCAAGTATCACTTTCTACGAGAATAGGTTGCAGAGAGGAACATTAGACTTGAATATGTGGGAACAAAAGAACAAGTTGTAGATCTCTTTACAAAATTGTTTCCAAGGGAAGATTTTGAGTATATTCAACAAAGATTCAGAGTAATTTATACTCCAAAATGAATGATTTTGAATGCTTATGTTATATGTCTTATATTTACTTGAGGAAGCACCATAAATATGACAATTTAGTTTGGGGGAGCAGTCTCAGGGAGAGTTCATTCAAGGGGAGCATCCCCATGGACAGTTCAGCCATGGGGAGAAACCCTATTGGGAAGTTACCTTTGCCATTGATGTCAAAGGGGGATATTTTTCTCAGATGCATGGATTCAGAGTTAGATTCTTGGAGAGAGAGAACACGAGAATGTTTTAAGGGGGAGAAATGGTCACAGAGGGAGCATGAGCGATATGATTTCAGTGTTGCATTAAAGTGTTTTCATCAATGCCAAAGGGGGATATTATTGATTAATTGGGTTGGTTGTCATTGATATTAACCCTTGAAGCAAGTCCGATAGCAAATTTTGGTAGCCCCAATAGTATGGTTAAGGGAATTAAGTTTGTTTGATGTATAATGGTATGAATATTAGTATATTTGCAGGTTAGACTATTCTAGATGGATAGTACATATTATACCATTTTCGGTGATATGTGGAACGTCACATAACTCCTCATTGTTAAAGAGTTATGGCCTTGTGAATTTGGAGAACCCTCACGAGTTATCTAGAAGGTCAAGGAAGTCAAATTATTCTAGAATCTCCTAGAAGAAGTTGACTAGTCAAGTGGGTGAAACTAGGAGTTAATCATGGGTTAAGTTGTTGCAATAAAAAAATAATTTAAAAATCAATTAGTTGCAACTAGAAGTGGAGAGTTTGTTATTTTTGGATAAAGTGGTTGTAAGTGGACAAGTGTTTATAAGTGGGTTACACCTAAAAGAAGGAAATTGGGTTAAGTTGGTTAGAAGGTAACCCCTTGAGGAAGCTACATGGAAGTATAAATAAGAGAGCAAGGTTCTCCTATTATAACCTATTGAACACATTGAATATATATAATTGTGTGATGTTTATTGCAGGTACCCATTGATACATCTAAAGTTACACAAGTATGAGGTAGCACGATGGGTTGACGAAAAAAGTTTCGGAATTGCAGAAAATATTGAAAAAACCCTAGTTTTTTTAGGTGTATGTGGGCTGCAGTGGAGAAGGGTGCATACATACATAGGATGACAGTATAATAGGGCATGTACATTTGGTAAAATCCATGAAAACTTGAGGAGATGAAGATGTTAGTTATCTAGATTCTGAAAGAAAGCTCCCAGGAAGGTCTACAATTATCAGGTACAATAGATCTATCTATAGGTTCAAAAGGTATGTCTTATTTCTATGTGTAGTTGGATTTTTTTTTCTACATGAGAAATGGTTATGGGGGTTTGAGAATTTTCCTTAGAGGGGTTATTGGTTGTATGGAACTTACTATATAAGCTAGATCTACATAAATATAGTGCTGGTATATTTGATAGTTATCAGTGGTACATCTTGTTAGTGTTGAGGCACATCTTGTATTTCTTGACATATGGTTAAGGGTTTTGTGGTACATGGTTGAGAGCTTGTAGTTGTGAAGTGGTTGTGAATTTGTTGATGTAGTGTGAGGTTGTATATTAGTGAAGTTTTGATGTCTAGTCCATGTGAGGACTATTACACTTATTTGTGATTGTACACACATCTATGGCACATGAATAGAGAGACATAGATGAACTTGGTTAAGGGATGTATAACATGGTGTATGCAGAGGGAAAAACTACATACAAGACATGGTGAAAGGTTGCAGGTTTATGTGAAAAAGGAAGCAAAGTGTTTGAAGTTTCAAAAAAGTTGAAAACCCTAGCTTACTAAAGGTGTACGCAGGTTGCAGTATAAACAGGTTACGTACATATGCAGGCTACAGTATAGACATGGCATGTACATGTGTGAGTTGTAGCATATACAGGTCGTGTACCTGTTGGGTTTTATTGGTACAGGATGAGTATAGGTACAGGTTGGTTACAGTTCAGTGGCACGGATTGGTTATAGGCTGTTGGTATAGGTGTACGATGGTATATCTCACAGTGACAGTTTGGTAGTGGTTTCATCATTTGACGCGTATATTTCAGGGAGGCAAGACGGGGCAAGGATAGGTGGTTGTAGCCGCCTTTCGGTTGTAACTGGAGAACATAGGGGGTTGTAGCCTCCTTCTGGTTGTAGCGAAATAATTGGAGAGTTGGAGATTTTGTTAGGTTGTAGCCTGAAAATATAGAGGGTTGAAGCCTCCATCTAGTTGTAGTTGGAGAACAAAGAAAGTTGGTGCTTCCAATGAATGTAGATCTTAAAGACATATAAGAAAAAAAATTATGTGGTTTTCTCCCGCATTGGGTTTCCACATAAAAATACTAGTGTATTATGTGTGTGTATGATTTCTCATTTTTCAAGGTTTATTTACTCTACACTTGTTGAATTATAATGGTATATTGATCATAAAGATAAAAAAAAACACCTATATATTGTGGTTAAAAAATGATTAAATTGCTCTATTACCGATTCATCCCCCCTCTTAGTAATCCAACAAATATAATATTTCAAAATATTATAAGATCTGTTGTAACGAACCGTTCCAGTGGAATATCTAGGGTAGTTTGCAGATCACTTCATCTCATGTCTAAGTCACATGGAAAATAAATTATCGTTGATCACATAAATCCACACCTCTAAATGTTTCATAATTCGTGTTTATTATTTGTTTAAAACAATCCTCTTTGAATGATTTGACAATTCATCTTCTTTTAATTCATTGTGATTATACTTGGATTGATTTTGTAAAAAAAAAATTATGGTTAGGATATAATTTCATATTTTTAAATTAGTTTTCATTTTGATAAATGAATTTATTAAACATAAAAATTGTTTTTTTTTGGTTTTGTGTTGTTATTGTTTTTATTGTATGATAAAACATGTTTACTTGTGTTTCTCTTCAATATTTCAACATAATTGCATTTCTTCTAAGTTGAAAAAAGTAATAATATTGGATTACTAAAATAAGAGTGGTATGTCAAAATTCATGAACTGGACATCTTCTATCTTAATTTATATTAATTTCTAGTAGAGGAAAAATGGAAGTTTGCTTCTTATTATAAACATTTTTAGAATAATTATCTCTAATAAGTTATCTACTCAAGTGGAGGCTATAGAAAAAGTGTTGGACAGTTGCTTGTAATTGATGTCAACCCTTGGAGAAGTCCAATAGTCATAGAAATATGGTTGATATTGATGGTGAATTAGTTGCCATTGATGGAGTGGTTGATGTCAGCAGATGTGATGGGTGCATTTGATGTAGTATACATGAAGCCCCAGAGGTGTGGTTATGTAACCCAAAGCTAATAAAGGAAAACGTTCATGAAGGACAGTGTAACTACAAATAACTCACTCATGTATGATAGACCTTGTCATGTCATTTTCAGTGATAGGTGGTACGCCACATGTTTCCTCACAGTTGAGGAGTTATGAGGTCATGAAGTTGGAAGGCCCAAAAATGGGTTAAGAAGCCCCTAGTTGGTAACAATATGGGTTAAGAAGCCCCTAATTGGTTGCAAGAAATTATTGAAAGGGTAAAGTGGTTATAAAAAGAAAGTTCAAGAATCCCTAAAGTTAAGGAAAGAGGCTACTTAGTAAAATTATATATACACCTCAAGAAGTCACTCATAAGTACATTCACACACACATTTTATTGAATATCTTCTATGTGAGTAAGTGATTCTTATCTAAGGAAACCAAGGAGACATGAGACGATTTTTAGAGGGAAGATGAAGAAAAGAAGGGCGAAATTCCAAGGGAGGATGATGTTACGAGGGAAAAACTCTTTATGGCCAAGGGTAAACCACAACATATAGGTATGACTACAGAAATCAACTGAATTCCATTTTATTCTATATAAACTAATGTGTAAGATAAGAAAGACGCCTACCTTGATCCAACGTTTGATGATGTTCCACCGTTGAGAACTTTGACCCAAAGCTTTATACATGCAATAAGTTCTCAACAAACAAGAAAAGAAAGTATATAGTGATAATGTAAAGGGGTTAGCACATCATATAGCATAATCCATTAATAAACATTACATACATGCCCATGGATAATAATCATATATTTTCACGATACCAATAGGACGGGAAAGGAGTATTTCTATTAATAATTGGTTAACAAAAGTGTCAACATTACAGACTTCCGTGTCGCCACGGTTCGAAAGCAAGGAACCAAGTTCCTTCCAACTGGGCCTCCACCACTTCAATCCTCCACCAAAGGCAAGCTCAAAGGAGAGAGACAATGAGGTTCTCTCAATAATAGGGAAAGAGCTTAGGGGTTGAACACTGTGTTTAGACTTGAGGGACAAAGGGATGCAGACTCAATATGAAGTAATTTCTCCAGAGTAACTTTTCTCTCAAAGTTGAATTCTTTCTCCTCCTTTCCATAGCTCAAAATTGTGCTCTTATAGCCTTCAAAATGGAAATGAAGGGACGTGTCGAAACGTTTCCAGTATATGGAAGGCCAAGGATTAGAGATATCTTGTCGTGACATGGAAACCCGACTCCATTTTTGTATTTTCTGGCACAAATCCCGATGTACACGGGATGTAGTGGAGCAGCCTGCGTATACACTTGTTGTATAGCTGATAGGGTGCGTATATGTGGAAAAATGTTTATTTTTAGCTCTARATTTATCAAAAAGGGATGATAAGTTTGCATAGGGAAATGGAAAAAGTCCCTCTGTGCAAGATAGAAATGGTGAGGCAAATCTTGCTATAAAAAATGCCCCCTAATGTGTGAGATCAGAGGAGTATCTGTGATGGTCGAAATACATTATAAATAACCCAGGAGTGGAGTGGTAKAGAACCATCTAGACGAACTCGATGGATCATTACATTCTTTACTGACTTTGCATACATGGCTGCCAAGAATACAATGCAGATCCATGCAGAAAATATACCAAATAAGTGTTTGTGGCCATGAATAAGCAGATACAATTGCGGTTATATGCCAAAAGATGTCATAGTCATGAACAAGGCCCAGTGAAACTAGTCTCAAAATCAATATGAAGGTATCTGTATACCATGGAGTACAATCTGATCTCCCATGATCACTAAAGTTGAACATGTGTTGGTCCAATGAAAGGGAAGCAATAGCTCAAGAAAGTTGTGGCCACATAGTGATGTCTTCAAGTCTTCTACACTATTTGCCAAGGGTGCAAGTCTACATCATGTGAATAAAGGAGTTGATGTCGAACATAATGAGACATCATTTGATTACCGGTCATTGAGGTATACCGTTAACAAACACAAGACAAGCTACCAATAGTGAAAGTAGGTATCAAGGCACCAAGTACATTCCTACAAGTGTGAATAAAGGAGTCGGTGTCGAACACTTAAGAAATCCATTGATCATGAGACATTGATGTATTCCCATCTGTCAATGGCGAGAGAGCCTGCCACTAATGACTGCAAACCTCAAGGTACTCATAAAACTCTAGGTCCCATATCTAGAATAAATGAGCTGAATTCGATGGAAAGAGACCCGCTGAGAGGAGAGAATTAAGGCATCTCTCATCAATCAGCACAAGGAACAAAGCAGGAGCTTCATGACTTGGTGGAGATCGGATGAAGAACATGTTCAGGAACCAACAACCATGTGCGTCTTTCGCGTGTATCAAATGCAAGAGGTACTCGAAAAAGACCCTCTGAATAGCAGCCAATGATGAAAATTGCTGACAAAGGAGAGGAAACCACCAATAAGGCTAATGGCATCTAGGACACTGCACGAATCCCAAGACACTGCATGAATCCCAAAGTGTGAATAGATGTCTTGCCGTCGAACACAAGGGAAACCACCTAGTTAACGACCAATGATGAAATGTCAATTTCTGGGTTCAAGGTGACCTACCGATGATGCAAGTAGGGATAGGGTGCATGATAAGACCATAGTATCATGTGATTCTGAGACAAACTGAGGGTAAATACGACATGCAAAGTCAAGATTTTTGAGGAGTGGCCGACACAGGTTGTGAGACTTCCTTTGAACAAGAGCATGAGACATATGGTAGACTCTGACAACATAGATTCAATGATGTGACTATTAGATGCAGGAGGCATCAATAACATTCTCTATAGGGGCTGGAAGAGTAACCAGTGTAGAGAAAACTCTATAACGAGATCAACTTCCTAAGGCCATGCTAAACCCAAAATTATGATGACACAAGGACTCAATAATTTTGTGCTCCATTCAAAGGCGACACAATTGCTGCCAATTATAATATAGTACTCCCTTCCCACCCATCTCTTTTTGTTTTTTCATAACAAATGAATGCTATGATACATAGGAGGAAACGAGTGTCACAAGTAAGCAAAAATAGTTCCAACAGTGAAACATACTTATGCTTAATGCAAGGAAATGCATGCGGGAGATGGACACTCGGGGTGATGTTTCCTCCAAGGTATAGGGTGTCAATTGCGAAGGATATAAACAAGGCTCTTCTTGGTTGAGGATGCAAAACTGCTTAGGCAACGGTTTATAACGCAAAGTGAGAACCGACTAAAGGCTCAATACTGTAAGCGAGGGCATGAGATGCAATCACAACTTATCACCAAAAAATATCCTTTTTTTATGTATTTTAGTCTATTTGGTGTGAAAAAGGGGTAAAATTGTGCCAAATAGACATCTTTTCAAATCCAATTTACAAGTGTGAAAAAGACAAGTTCACTCGAAAATCTTTTCCATTTTTGATAACGAGTCGGAAAAGATCTTAACTAAGACTCATGACCTTTCAAATCTAGTTTAACGAGTGTGAAAGGGACAAATCACTCGACAATATTTTCGGTTTTTAGACGAGTCGGAAAAGAGCTTAGCTAAGACTTGTTTTGTTTTTTTAATAAACATGTAAGGGGGGAGGCCAAGGCTACCATCCTAGTCTTTTGTGGAATGTGAGTATCTTACAGATAGCTAACAAAATCTTGGGAAAACCCAAAGATCTCCAGGTCGATGAGGAGAAAGTGATAAGGGAATGTATAGTCTTCGTGATGGTTCGAATAATGTCTCTTCATGGAAAAGACATAGGTGGGGGTATGGGATGCCCCATCAGGTAGTCCCAATCATAGGGAACCTTGTCAGGACTTGGAGGGAGAGTATTCGGCGGAAGATTAAACTTCTCTTGTTCAGAAGGAGTATGGTTAGTAATGTTGATGACATGACTAAGAGGCGCATTACTCTCTTGAAGGAGAGTAGGGTTGACTAGAGATTGCACTGGTGTGGCCACTTCTTCAATTATAGGTTGAAGAGGATGCATAGCAACGGGGGAAAGAGACTCTTCACCTTCAAAAAAGGAGGCAAGATTGGGAGGGGATCGTGATGGTGGGACCACTGAGGTGATCAAAGGAGAAGTAGTGTGAGGAGAAACCAGGGATGCCTCAGAATTTGAACGGCTCTTGGGTGAGCCCCACACTTCTAGTATCTTAGTAGTAACTGGACACAAACGAGTAAGGTGATTTCCTTCACAAGTTCTGCAAAGGAATTTAGGCTTACATTTGAGATGTCTAGGCTTCTCAATGTAATTAGCAGGGGAAAGAGAGTCGTCTCCTGAATGATGAATAGAGGCTGGAGACGTGACATGGCTATGATTTGAAGTGAAAAGGATGGTGACCCCAACATAATTAGCAGAGGTTGGGTGCGAGCTGATGACACAATTTGTAGAAAATGTTGACCCATCTCCGACATGACTGGCAGAGGTTGGCAATGGAGCACCAGTGTGACTAACATTGATTGGGCTAGAGATAGATGGAGGTATTTGATTCCAAGGTCCAGGGAAAGATTTATTATGAAATATTGTAGGCCAGAAAGGATCCTGGTGTACTCCCTGTCCTTGCCCAGAAGGGTGGTAGCTTGCACTAAAATGTTGTGAAGAAGTTTGGATGGGCATCATCACTGAGGCCTGCAAAGGGACCGAGGTCGGATAAGAATTATTTGAGTGATGATATATGTTTCCCCCTTGTGAAGGGGTCTCAGAAAAAGAGTATCTTGAACTGTAAAATTGGTTTTCCCTGTATGAAATACCCGAAGGCATCTGAAGGCCAGTCATGGAAAAAATGTTCGAAGGAACTAACATGGCGGGTGACAGATGTGTGGGTGGTGCATAATAAGTGGGAAAAGTACCCATATGAGAATTTGCTCCTCGAAGAGCATAGTTAGCATTAGATTCATAAGAGGGAAGGTTCCAACCTCCCATGGGGACACGACTCATATCAAACGAAGAAGTAGGCATTGGAGCCATGATGCCCCCAGATCCCATGCTAGGATTCATGTATGTGGACCAGGGAGAGGATTGCACAGGTGAAGGCATATCAACAGAAAAATTACTAGAGACCCAAGGCACAGACTGAGTGTTTTGATTCTGCACACCATTGTAAAAAGTGGAAGGATCCATCCCCATGAAATGAGTAGGCATCATGGGGTAGGTAGCAACAAATGAGGGAGTAAAAGAAACTCCACTATCCATGATGGTGAAACGAAACAAAGACTCCTAAGGCCAACTAGTATTCAAAGAGAATACCAAAATTCAAACGACCAATATGCATGCAAACGGGCTAAAGTGGTTGAGGGGCCTCCCTCGCTAAAGAAGGTATGCCTCGTCCACGAGGGACTTGAGACTCCTTGCTAAAGTTTGGAGGTAACATAATCAGTTATAAGGGCCCTCATGGACTTAAAAACCAGTCGGTTAGATACCCCTAGAGAGGTAATCCTCCATAAAGGTTGTGTGTTGCCTAACCCCTATCTAACCCAGGGTACAAGCAGAATAACCCCTGCAATTAACCTATGAGATACATAAGTCAAGAAACTAATAAACCATTGTATAACTGATGCACAGGTGAGAAGTCATAAGTTCGGATCATCATATGGGAAGGGTAGAAAATCCCAAAACCTCGAAAGCACCGCCTCTCACAGAGGTATGGGTGCTAGCAAGATCCCCAAATATGAATAAATCCACAGAAATATCTCTGACGCTAAGAAAGTATCCAAGGGTTATCCCTTCATCTAACTTCACACGACCTCGTGATTAACTCCGGTGTGAGAGGAGCCTCCTAATATTACCAATTATACAATGGAATTTTCAACTCCCTGTCTTAGACACATATGTTGATTTAATTGCCTTGGAGAATTTTACTCACAAAATCCTATTCCAAGGTACTAAATCCTAGACTAGTTTGTGCACCCTAAAAATAAAATCGTGACTAATCAATTTTAGTTTAAAGTGTAATTTCTATTGGCCATGATTGCTCAAAAGGGTATGGAAACGAAACTCATGATGTTATGACTCTACAAAATATAAATATGAATATAATGCAAAGTCTACCTTTAACTTTTCAATGAATGATATGCTACTAAAAATAGTGCAATTTTCAATTTCAACTCTGCAATTCAGAAGTAAAATGCAATCTTTCTCTAAATGTACTAAGCTAATGATAAAGGTTCAAGGACAAAAATGTTAACCAATGCAAAATGCCTATTTTTTTGTATTTTCAATATATCAGAAAGAAAATGCATGGACTGAGAAGCAGCCTGATATAAAAATTCTACTATGTATAAACGAAATAACTCAAGCAGAATACCAAGCAGCCAAGAAAAACAACCTGGGGATCAAGGACAAATAAAAAATGAAAAAACAATAAGAAAGACTACGCCCATAAATTCAACTCCCAACAGGATTCCTATCAACCTAGAGAAGCTCAACATGCACTACAGAGAGCTAAGAAGGCTAAAAAAACATCAAAACTCACCCAATAGTCACTAAACCAAGAAAACAAGCAAGGAAAAGTGGTATACGTGACTGTTCAGGAGAATAGTGCATATATACACAGCTTGCAGAGAGGCAGAATGCGTGTGTATGTGACTGTCAAGGAAAAAGGAGCGTACAGGCTTTAAAAGAAGGCCGGGCAAGGGAAAAAGGCTAAAAACTCAGACTCAGAGTGAACAAAATCTGTCAAACAATGATATGACAAGAAACACAAAGGAAAAAGAGAAATGCAAGAAGAAAAAGTACTTCAACCCTTAGAAGGAAGATCTCTCCCCAGTGGAGTCGCCATTTCTGTTACGAGGTAAAAACTCTCTATGGCCAAGGGTAAACCACAACAGACAGGTATGACTGTAGAAATCAACTCAATTCCATTGTATTCTATATAAACTATTGTTTAATATAAGAAAGAGGCCTACCTCGATCCAACGTTTGATGATGTTCCACCGCTAAGCACTTAGACCCAAAGCTTTATACCTACAATAAGTTCTCAACAAACAAGCAAAGAAAGTATATAATGATAATGTAAAGGGGTTAGCACATCAGATAGCATAATCCATTAATAAACATTAAAAACATGCCCATGGATAATAATCATATATTTGCACAATACCAATAGGACGGGAAAGGATTATTTCTATTAATAATTGATCAACAAAAGTGTCAATATTACAGACTTCCGTGTCAGCACAGTTCGAAACCAAGGAACCAAGTTCCTTCCAACTAGGCCTCCACCACTTCAATCCTCCACCAAAGGCAATCTCAAAAGAGAGAGACACTGAGGTTCTCTCAATAATAGGGAAAGAGCTTGGGGGTTGAACACTGTGTTCAGATTTGAGGGACAAAGGGATGCAGACTCAATATGAAGTAATTTCTCCAAAGTAACTTTGCTCTTAAAGTTGAATGCTTTCTCCTCATTTCCATAGCTCGAAATTGTGCTCTTATAGCCTTCAAAATGAAACTGAAGGGCCGAGTCAGAATGTTTCCAATATATGGAAGGCCAAGGACCAGAGATCTCTTGTTGTGACATGGAAACCTGACTCCATTTTGGTATTTCTGGCACAAATACTAATGTATGTGGGCACCTACGTATACACTTGCTGTATAGATGATAGGGTGCATATATGTGGAAAAATGTTTATTTTTATTTCTGGATTTATCAAAAAGGGATGATAATTCTACATAGGGAAATGGAAAAAGGCCCTTTATGCAAGATAACAATGGTGAGGCAAATCTTTCTATAAAAGATGAAGTCTTGTGATGATGTCTTCTAAGGTATGTTATTTAAAGGTCATCTTACCATTTTCGCTATAAATATTTCTCTAGAATGATTCAGATAACAAAAATTAAAGAGTTTGATAATACATGTCAAGGCACCTATGGTAAAATTTTTATCTTTCGTGTTGTTGTATTTTCGGAGACACACTCTGTGGAAAATAGAGTTTTTGGCGAGTCTTGAAACTAGTCTCAAACAGGTGTTCCAGGTAAAACAGTAATAATTTCTTCATAGAGAATCCAAATTCAGTGAGACAAAATGCACTAGATAGAGTACAATCTATAGTATGTTTTGTATTATTTTAGATCCATATATCAAACATTATTTGCATGGAATGCTCTAAAATTGTTCTCTCTAGAATAAGCTAGAATTCAACAAGGTCTGCCATTTTTGCTATAACTCATTTTCTGGAATGTTCCAAGGAGTGAAACTTGGAGGAATTGCAGAGAAGATATTGAATAATATTCATTACACGTTTCATACCTTAATTCATTATAGCTATGTATTTATGCTTGTTGAAAGTTAGGGTTTGTGACCAACCCAAAAACTAGTCACGTGAGATTAAGGTAAAGTTTGATGAAGATGTTATTCTCTTGTTGTTGAAGTTGAAGAAGGTATGCAGGTCTGTGATCACATACACCAGGTATGTTATAGAGTAACAAGTATGTTTATATGCATGTTTTAAGGATTACATGGTTATGAATTTATGATGCATGCTTGAGGCAAGTCTTTGGTATATTGTTGAGGCATTGGCACATGCTTGAGGCAAATATTAGTTGCATGGTTGAGGCATATACTTGGTATATGATCGTGATTGTTTGATAATTTTTTGATACACTTCATTGCTGATATATTATGGTATATAGTGTATGGCATGATTGGGACATATCATGAATAATATGGTATATGGTTGATGCACATGGTTTGAGGAGCATCTTGGATATTCATGGGCACATTGTTTGAGATACATTTTTGGTATATGTATGAGGAATTCCTTGGTGACATTGATGTGTGGTGAGATACATAGTTTATGCATGATATGGTGTTAGCACATGGTATGGCACAGTTTTTGGTTGATGCATGATTTGGTACAGGTTTGGTACATGGTATGGTATAGGTTTTGGTACATGATTTATGCATGATTTAGTATAGTTTTGGTACATGATTTGGTACAGGTTTGGTGCATGTTTTGGTACATGGTTGATCCTTCATATGGTACAGGTTGATAGTTTAGTACATGGTTTAGACACATATCTTGTGATGGTATGTTGGTGATCTTGGTACATGCTTAATAGAGGCATGTGTTGGTGATGTTGGACATCTAGTTGAGACGTATCATTGGTATATGATCCATGTAAGAGGATTTGCTTGAGTATCGGTGATAGTGATAGGTTGGATAGGTTGATCAGTGATTGGTTGTTGTGATAGGTTAGACAGTGACAGGTTGGATACAGTGATAGGTTTACAGTGACATGTTGACAAATCACAGGTTGATGTGATAGTGGCAGTGAAAATGGTAGTGATAGTGATAGTGGAAGTGACAATGGTAGTGGTAGTGACAGTGGCAGTGATTGTGGTAGTGACAATTGTTTTACACTTATATTTCAGGTTCACAAGACAGGGAAAGGAAAGGGGGTTGTAGCCTCCTTCCAGTTGGTACCAGAGAACATAGGGAGTTGGATATCCCTTCAGGTTGGAGCCTGAGAATTAGGGGGTTGTAGCCTCCTTCTAGTTGGGGAAAGAGAATTTAGGGAGTTGTATATTCCTTCAGTTTGATTCTTGTAAATCAGGGGGTTGGTGCCTCCTTCCAATTGGTGCTGAAGAATTTGGAAGTTGGTGCTTCCTATGAATTTATTCATGATATATATTTGAAATTATTCTGTGGTTTTGTTCCATTTGGGTTTCCATGTAAATTAGAGTGTATTGTGTACTTGATGTGATGTTTCTTATGTTTACATGCTCATGATATATTGATGATATATTAATTATATAATCCTGATAAATTTGACATATATATATTGTGGGTAGTGTTGGAAGATTGATTGTTGTCATTAATGTCAACCCTAGTCATGGGTTTTGGACCGCAATATTGATAAAGGTATTTGGACATGAAGGAAAATGCACATGCATATACAACACCCATGAATGGATAGTATACATCATGTTGTTTCCGGTGGTATGTGGAACGTCACATGGATCCTCATGGTTGAGGAGAAATGAATTTTTGAAGATGACAAAGTGAATTGAAAAAGGAAGTACATGTAGGCCCTGAAAATAATTAAAGAAAATAATTACAAAATAAGAAAGTGTCAGGTCGTCCCTAATGTTAAAAGGAAGTGACATAAATGGTATAAATAAATATCATTATACATTCATTTGATACAAGTCAAATTTTAGAGGGAATAAGAAGTAAAAGAAGGCCGGATTTCAAGGGAGGATGAAGTCTTTTAGTGATGTGTTCTAAGGTATGTTATTTTCAGGTCATCTTACCATTTTTGCTATAACTTTTTTTCTAGAACGATTCAGATGGTGAAATCGCTATGGTCTTGAGAATACATATCAGGGTACCTTTGGTAAAAAATTCAGCTCTTGATTCGCTATACTTATGGAGATACACTCTGTGGAATATAGGGTTTGTGACCAATCCTGAAACTAGTCAATAAACAGGTGTTTTGGGTAAAACATTCATAACTTTTTCATACAAAATCCAAATGCAGTGGGACCACTTCCATTGGAAAGAGTACGGATGGTAGTTTTGTGTGTGTGAGTTTAAGAATCAGATGTTAAATATTGAGTGCGGGGAATGCTGTACAAGTTGGGTCTTCTGAACAGACCAGAATTGAATAAAGTCTACCATTCTTTCTATAACCTCCTTTTGGGAAGGATTCAAGGAGTGAAAATTGGAGGAGCTTCATAGAATACATTGAGTAACATTATCTATAGGATTAGAGTACTCTAAGAATTGAATAATTGTAGAAATTGAAGAAGTCTCAGAAAGCATTATCAGGTTCTATGTGATGATTGGTTGATGGTGATGATTTAATGTAAACTTTTATTATCTCTCATATATTCTTGGGTGGAAGGAAGGGGCAAGGATAGAGAGTTAAAATCTCTCTTGATATTGGAGG
Organism: Picea mariana; assembly: GCA_032191745.1. Lineage (NCBI taxonomy): Eukaryota > Viridiplantae > Streptophyta > Pinopsida > Pinales > Pinaceae > Picea > Picea mariana. The sequence goes on along the minus strand of JASDQU010103240.1, from coordinate 266,339 downwards.
ATTGTATCTTCCTCTTGGAGTTTTATCCCTCCCTTTACATTTGGAAGCTGTAGCTACCTTTGGAAGTCATTACTTCCCTTGAACAAAAACTATTGATTATTTCTCATATAT
>JASDQU010103240.1:249954-266128 GCA_032191745.1 Picea mariana | reverse complement strand
ATCTAGGAAGGATTACCTGATTCAGTAAACGAGAAAGTGGGAAAATGTTCATCAACTAAATAACTTTGGGATAAGCTACATGATCTCTATTTTGAGGAATCTCCCATCACAAATCCATAGAGTGCTAAAGAAAATGTAGGTACAGAACAAGAAGAAATATGCTCATCATGTCAAACAGATTCAGAAGAAGAAGATTGTGAAGAAGGCATAGTAGACCTTGAAGCAGAATTGATGAACGGAAGAAAAAAAAAAAGTCCCTTGAGGAACAATTAGTTAAGAAGAGTTCTCAAGAAAGTTCCAAAGAATCCTAATTGGTCATCATGAAATTGAAAGCTCAGCTAGAAGAAGCCATAAATATTGAAAAAACATACAAAAGTCAGATGGAAGAAAAGCAGTGTTTGGAAGTCGAAACAACAACACTAAGAAAGGAAGCAATGGAAGAGAAGCATTGTTTGGAAGCCTAAAGAAAGGAAGCATAGAAAAGAGAGAATATTTTGACAGATCATCTTAAGGAAAGAACTAACGAATTAAATCATATCGAAGCAAAGTTTGGTCAAGAAGAGAGAAGACATGGAAAAGAAATTATCTCCTTAAAGATCCAACTTGAAGAAGCAAAGAGAATGAAAGAAGTCATAAATATTTAGATGATGAATAAAGAAGAAGAGGTTGAGAATATTGAAGAATAAGTTTTCACATTAAGAGTTAAAATCGTCAAGATTGATAAGAATGTTGAAGAGAGAGAAACATCCACATCATCATCAATAGAGAATGTTGAAGAAAATCACTCTAGGTTTCCAGAAAAGAAGAATGAAGAAAAGAGAAAAAGTTATGCAGAAGTACTCAAAGAAGGAATCATGGTCCGCAAGAATCAAATAAGAATGAGTATAATACAAATACATATTCCAATTTCAAACAACAAATAGTCTTCAATCATGATGAAGGGATCAACAGAAGAAACGATCGTAATCAACCAAGGCAAGAATTCAAAACAACTACACCACAAAGAAGATCATTCATTCCCAGGTATGTAAATTTCTTTCATGGTCATTGTTTTAATTGCACTAACTTTAGACATAAATTTGTATATTGCAGAGCATATGGAAAAAAAATTCAAACAACAAATACCTATGTGGCTCCCCAAAACATTGAGTATTGCAAATGCCAAAATTATAGTCACATATCTCGTGATTGTCGAAGCATGATGGATACTTATATGAAAAAGAATATTGATATCATATATAAGAGGGTTTGGAAAAGAAAACAATAACAGGTAAAGGAATATCATATGAATGAAGGACACTCAGAAGTCATACTCTCAATATTGGAAATAGTACGAGATGAAGCCAAATATACAGGGAAAACGGAAGATGTCAGATACAGGAAGGTTTGGAGAAGAAATGGAGAACAACAAGAACATGTGAATAAAGAACAGGTCCTAGAGATCAAAAGATTTTCAGTAGTGTGAGAAAGAAAAGAAAAATAGGTGAATAAATAGCATGCCCAATGTTGAGGAAAAGATATGAATTATCTCACTCAATCATTTTCAAATCTTGCCTGGCTAGGACAAGATAGTCAGGAATGTCACCCTACGTTTTATAGCATCAAAAATATTTTCCCAATCCACAAGTATTAATTACAAGGGTTTAGGCTGATTTATTAATGAAAAGAATAACATAAATTTTTTATATAAGTTTTTGAAAAACATACAGATTACAAAAAGTAAGTGTGGAGATCAAAAAGAAAAAGTAACCAAGTCATAAATACACACAAATGAGACATAATATCAATCTGCTTTATTTCATTCCAAGATATCAAAAGTGTTTTTCTCTTTACAAAACCCCTGTGAGGGCATGGACCAAAGTCTAATATAGATATCCTTGATGAACACCATACAAAAGTGTTGGTTGTGGAGCCTAATTATCTTCCTAATTCAGAGGTCTTTTACTTTCATCCATGTTTATACCCCATGAAGTATTTACTCCCCAGAAGTATGTACACTCTTCCACCCGGGGGAGTGCAAAGGGGGGTACCCCCTCTGCAGGGTCCGGGGGGGATATCCCCCCGGCTGGGGGGTCTGGAGGCAAGCGACCCCCTAGCGGGGGTTTGGGGGCAGTGTTGGAGCTGCCTTTGTTTTTTGGCCTGTCACAATTTTCAATTCGATACTTGAAATCTAAAGTTGATTGTCTTTTTCCTTCCGAGATGATGAGACCTCTGAAACCTGGTCGCGTGAGCGGAGATGCTTTTCTACTCTCTAAACATGTCCATTTTCGTAAGAATGTTTGCTCCTTTTTATTTTACTTCGGGATCTCACGGGTCAGATATTATAATCCATGGGTTCACACATCCCGAATAGCAAAACGACGAAGTCGTTTTAAATTTTCACTCAAGACAGTAACTAGGGTCAAATTTTTTTTGACTCGTGTTTAGACGTCATCTGGGTTTCACACCTCGACATTCGCCAAACCCAAGTTTTTATTTTTACAGCCCCGAGAGCCGAGAACACGAGGTCTTTTCAGGATAACCCTGGTCAAGGATTAAAGGCAAAAAATCTAACCGTGGTTAAAAGCCGTTCTCGGCGTTTCGCCACTCGGCACTATCTTTTCGAAAAATACGGCGTCTAAAACCCCGACTCATGAAGTCACGATGTAATTATAGCATGATTAATTAATCACCTAATCCAAGTTTTTCTTACTCTTAATCGAGTCTTAATTATCGCCATCTCTCGATTTCGCGACTCGGCATACTAGTCTTCCAGAAAATTATCTTCGAAGTTCTGAGTTGCGATACGGCGAGTAAAACAATTATAAAATTTGATTATGCCTTAAATCRCGATTAACTTTAATTAAGTCAAATCGGCCCTCGCGGTCTCGGGAGTTATGGACTCAAAATGTTAAAGGAAATCCCACGATATAACAAATGGCGAAGGAATTGATTAACGTTGGTAAGATTTGATAATCTAAGATAAAGMAAGATATATCTCGCACCCCGAAGCCTATACGTTTCTCGAGATAGCCATTTTCTCTCCATACTTCRACTGACTGTCAAACCACTAGAAATTTATGACATTTATGGAAAATAAGGGTAAATCCACRCATATAACATCGGATTTTACGCAATTAATTTGTTTCTAATTACAATTTGACAGGCTTATTTTGAAAAGTACCAGAATTTCAAATATATATAAGAGTTTCATTTTATTATAACGAAAGCATTTTCATAAGCACGCAGAGCTCGTCATTTCTGAGTGAACTAATTTCTACATGTATATGCAGTTCTATCACAGAAGGGAGAAAATGCAAGCTTCGGCTATGGCTCCACGGAAAGCAGCAAAGGAAAACGGCGAGGTCGCAGGACAAGGCTCAGACAATGTCTCTGACACTTCACCCCGGAGTGTCGGCTCGGTCCCCTGCTGGTCATTTGTTTCGGACATTCTGCAATCAGAATTGGTGAACTATTCAGACTCAGACGACAATGAAAAGGATTACCTAAACACTAAATACAATATAGTTGTTCAATCCAGAATGCACAAGGTAGCGACCAGACCATGGTTTCTCCCATATTATGATATGATCTGATGGGCGTTGGATCACATAGACCTACCCACCAGAACTATCATGAACCAGCAACGGGTCACGGTCGGGACTTTTAGACTGGAACATATCCAAACCATGTATAAGCTTCCGATGACATTTGAATATACATATGATGCTGAAATCCTGAAGGAATTCAAAGAAAAGGAGTGCACACAATATGATAAAACCATGCCCGCTTTGATAAAGGATTGGGTTTCGCGCACCGCGAAATTCAGAGCAAATGACCAGGGCGTTTATTCAATCGCTTCGCTGGAGCCACAGTATAAGTATGTGGAAATGATGACATGTCGAATATTTGGGAGGGAGGACACATTGCATTTCTTCATTGTGTGGGTGCCTCTCATGTTTCAGGTCACAAAAGGTTGCTCGTTTAATTGGGCAAAGATACTCTCAGAAAGTTTGGCCAACTGGGTCACAGAGTCTCGGGAGCAGAAGGAAAGTGGGAGGCCGTCCTCATTTTTCATGTCCGCATATATTATGGACGCGATATGTTCCATGACACCATTCCCCTTGATGAGTTGGGCTTGGAATCTGGCCGAAGATAGGCCCGTACATGTATATCACGAAAATCTATGGGAAAATAGAGCGAACAATTTCATATATGAAATTTTCAACTGGGTGATGGTGCCCCTGCATATTGCCATTTTTGGTCACCCACCACCTCGTATCTCGGACAGCATTGCTCAAAATCTGAGTGGTATAGCGGACTGGTACATGGAGGCAGAGTTCTCCTACTTCAGAGTGTTCGGGGCTGCTATTCCCCCACTTGCACTATGATTGTTCATCCCCGACAAGCTAGCTTGTCGCGAGGTCACCCGACAAACAGTGATTGGCGGGGTGAGTAAAGAACTCAAAGGATCTTCAAAGAAGGTGTGGCCATCTTTTCCCATTCGGCTAAATTCTTATTCTTTATTGGATTTCAAGCATGCCAAAGTCGAGGCTGCAACCCTAGAAGACCTGAAGTTGGTCTCCATTGAGTATAAAAAACATGATCCTCAAAGATTTGTGAGCAACCATTTACCTAATTGTGGGCTAAAGAGGTTTGAACATGAGATTTCACCCCGAGATGACATTTTTCGAGGGGCGAGGTCTTATGAGGAAGTGCTAGCTCGGATCCGATCCTTAGCACCCGAAGACACAACCTCTGTATTGAAATTTCAGGAACACAGATGAAGTTATCTTCCCGCTGTGTTGCGAGGAGGGAGTCTGGGCATTTCTGAGACGAAACCGAAGGATACTGAAGGCCCTAAAGATGCAGCTCCTGACTCGGGAAAATTCCAGGATGAGGGGAAACAAACAAAGAAGCCCGAAGTAAAGGCATAGACTCCGGACCCACCAAAGAAACAGAACCCGAAAAATGAGACAAAGACCCGTGAACCTCAGAAGAAGCAGGACATGGTCGACACCCTAGGAAAAGAAGCGAAACAAATCGGGGAACCCATTACTTCTGTCACCCCCTTGCAGTCGATGCAAGAAAATATAGAAGAAGGATGGATTTTCAATGAGGAACTGAGGCCCATAAGAGCAGAGGAGCTTCCTCCGAACGAGTTTTTCTTTGATAAAAGGAGAAAAGCAGTAGTAAAGAGGGAATTCTACCAGGAGGGAGAGTCGACCGCTGAGAAATACAAAGTCATGATCGACGGAAAAAATAAAAATAATGAGCAATTCGCCACTGAGATAACAGGGACGCTAGGAGCATATGCATCGACAAATCAAGTTTCGGTTGGGCTTTTAAAGAACCAACTCAATAGGAAAAATCGCCTGATCAAGACTCTCGAGGCCAGATTGGCCTCGGCCACAGAAAATGCTCAAGGCCAGGTGAGCGCAGAGATAGAACTGGCCCGACTGGCTGATAAAAATGAGATAGAGGTGCTTAAAACCAAGCTCGAACAAGCACATTTAGTGGTCTGAGACGGTCGGACACAGGCGGTCCAACAAAGGACTATGATTGCAGAGCCGTAGGCTCAGGTAGAGATCATCGAAAGAAGGATGATCGACGTCGAGGGGTTTAAATCCCGAGCGATCGATATTCGTAACATAATCTCTTCTGCACAACAGAATTTGCTCACCAAAGTGGCAGTGATCCGAGAGAATTGTCTGTTGATGAATCAGGTTTCCGAGAACCTGACTGTCAGAGAGAGGGATGTTGAAGCAGATCGGGTCGCCTTCCAAGAGGTGGTGATATCCATGAACAATAGAGTTTCGGCAGGTTCTCCCAGACTCGCCATCCCAGAACAAACCAGAGGTAATATTCTGTTGAAGGATTGGGAGCACAACATATTCATGGGTAAGGAACAAGCCCAAAAGGTAACCAATTCATTAGAATAAGCCTTCAATTCTATAAATGGCGAGATGTTGGGTATGGACAGTGGAGGCGGCGTATAAACATTGATGCAAATGAATGTGGAACAGATCTCGCTTGATCTAAAAGAGAAGGATGAGAGAGATTCGGCCGATATCTCTCAGATAGATAGGGTGGACATGGCCCGAGTTGATAAGAACTTGATCCAACCCAGTGCGCAACTAAGTGCCCTCGACATCATCGATGCACAAATGGGGGACAAGTTGCAGTAGTTAGCCCAAGAATGTTACTTCGCCGAGGCCAACTGTCAAGCGGAACCTTCACGGCTCGTATCTCAGCTTCTGGAAAGATGTATCGCCTGCACCGAGTCCACATGAAGACAAGCACCTAGCACTAAGTGAAGACAGAATAGGGGAGATGGAGCGATTGCTCTCTCCTCTGTCATAACTGAAATTTTTGCGACTATTGAGATTCTACCTGCTTTGCAGAAATTGTATAAATATACCCCAGAGAGAAATAAACAGGGCTGGACCCTTTTTGAGTTATTTGTAATAGAGTTTTTACATTGAGAGTTAATACAAGAAGATATGGAGATTCTCAATTCCGTCACTTCTATATCACAAGTTTTCTTCCTTGTATCTCATCTCTACATTTCAATTCATATTCATAATTGATGTGCTTCGTTGTAATTTAGTATGACCACTACTATAATGAATGATTTTGGGTTTTCTGTAATTGTTTATTGCCTTTCCTCTGCACCAGCTATCAACTGTGTAAGACCAATCTGCAGTTTCAGAATTCTACAAATATTCTTTGTTACATTGGTTATTTCCTTACATATTTTCCTCTCCCGTTTATGTCGTGATTTTTCCACTGGTTGGAACTTTACTTTGTAAATGGCTCAATGTTTTTCTCCCATCTCACCCCTTTTATAAAGATATGATACAGTTATGGGAACGAGCCTTAGATTTGCATCTATATGTTACTTCTGCAACTGTAAGTTCTCTTTTATAAGATCAAACTGAGACAACACTTAATCTTTCCTAAAAGTCCTTTAAATATTTACTATTCCCCCATGACAGTCCCTATACCAACTCAACCTAACATCGAACCTGGATTATTGAACCAAACACACATCGCCCTAAACCTTTTCAACACTATCCTTAAAACAACAACTAACCGGGTTGAACTTGAACAATCATGGGCAGCCATTGAATGAGACATAAATATTTAGGAACAGTTCGAAGCCAGACAACCCCAACGAAGAAATCTCCCTTAGTTTCTTTCTCCGAAGGTTGACCCCCTCCCTGCTCCATATCCTAACCACTTTCAGATGCCTTGACACTGTACTTTTGAGCCTTAAGTACAGACTCAGGAACAATATCTTACTGGTGCCGCTGCCGGGGACCGAAGTTACGAAATCTTTTTCCCTGGGAAAACGACATTTGTTTTTCGTTGAAAGTGTTACCATTTGATAGTGAACAAAGAGTACACACCCTTTAAGGCTTTTTATCTTTCACTCGGCGACTCCATGAAGAAATAAACTGGCATTCAATCGAAAGAATACCAGACAAAACTTGGATGGTGAGCAGATTATGCCCATTACCGATCCTGAAAAAATTCTAAAGGCGAGAGGCTCTTTCAAGCCTACCATTGTTGTTTACCAACTTGCAATCCCATCACCGAAGGTCGAGAGTCCTTCCGAACCCTCGACCTCCTTCAGTCCTTTCTTTGACGCTAAACATTCAACACCAATATACTCCGGAATTAGGAGTGAGATTCATCCAACAGTCCCTTTAGTACAGAGAGGAGAGGGCCCTCTTGAAGGTTCGTCGGCTTTTAAAGTACCATCTTATCTTCAGTTGAATTTCCCGACTTCTCCAAATCTTGAAGAGTGTGTTACACACTCGTTTCCCACACCCGTCGGTTTTCTCGATTTCGTCTCCTGCAAGACCGAGGAACCAACTCCTCACATTCCTTATCCTTCCTCGTCAGAGTCTCCTCTTAGCGAAGAAAATAAAAATTCCCTGTTATTTTTTGAAAACCCCCTTTATAACTTTCCACAAACAACGATGGCAGCCGTTGGAGGAGGAGGTGGAGGGTTTATAGGAGGAGGAGGAGGTGGAGGGTTTATAGGAGGAGGAGGAGGTTTTGGAGGAGGTGGAGGAGGTGTCCCTCTAGGAGGAGGTGGAGGAGGAGTCCCTCTAGGAGGAGGTGGAGGTCAAGGGCCTCGCCCCCCTCCTAGAGTTTTTGCGAAAGTTGCAGCCCGATATGCCCCTTTGGTGTTGCCCATCCCCCTACACGATCTTCCAGAAAACTACATAAAGAATTTACTGAAATTCACCGGGGAGGGAGATCTAACCGTTGCTGAACATATTAACTTCTTCGACCAATTCGCAGATATCTTCGGTATCGAGCACGAGGATGTATATTCGAGACTCCTTGTCCAAACTTTTGAGGGTCAGGTCCGAAATTGGTTTCGGAGCTTACCTGCAGCTTCTATCCCTTCATATGATTCTTTGGAAGATGCTTCCTCAGACAATGGGGTGAGTGAAAAGATCATCTTTATTATCTAACCGAATTTGGGTCTTTGAAGAAAAAGAACTTGGAAACAGTCATGGAATTCATTCTGAGATTCAACAAACTGTACAATAAAATCCCAGCTGAAGTCAAACCATCTCAACCCGTGGCCAAAGTGACCTTCGCTGGAGCTTTCGAGCCGGATTTCGCATTACTTTTGCGAGAGAGAAGGGGAGCCACCTTAAACCGTATGCAGGACGATGCGGTAGAAATAGAGTCCAACATGATGGATTCGAGTAAACTTAAAACTAGATTAGAGGCTGGAAACTGAGAGCCCAAGCGCTTTAGAGAACAAGCAGGCTCTTCAAGGTCCAATAGGTCCTCAGACGATAGGGTGGACGATATGGCCAGAGTTATTAAAGAGTTGTCAAATAAAATAACCCAGATGGAACTCGAACAGGCCAAGTCTGACTCTTACCCCAAAAAAGATTTCAGAAAAAATCAAAACCCTCCTAATCAACAAAGACAAATAAAAAAGGAAGATCAGAAAATACAAGCTCCCTTGAAGAATGAAAATTTTATAGGAGCTAATGATTTTCAAGACTATGAAGATTCAGATAATGACATCATGAACTTTGGTGATGACTGTAGTCAACCATATCTGACTCGCGAGGACTATGAAAAATCTTTAAACACGCCACAATCATTAAATGAGAGTGAAGAGGGTGATCACACTGAGATTTTTGAATCCCAACCAGAAACTGAGATAATGATGGCTGATTTTCAACCAAAATACAACCTGAGATCTAGGAATAAGCCCGCCTCCACGACTCAACCCAAGAAAATCCTTCAAAGGGGCCAAGATTACGAGCCTCCATCGGACGAAACCCCATTACCCAACAACAAAACTAGAAGAGTAAGCACTCAAGAGCCCGAGGTGGAAAAAGTGGAAGCTCAAACACAAGAGACTGAACCCGTAAATGAAGCTACATCTTCAACTAAGACCATGAATGATAAAGTTGTCCAGACAAACAGGTCGGAAAGGAAGAATTCGGAAGTCACAACCAGAGAAACAGATAAGGTGAGCAGAGCTTTTAGTTTTGAGAATGAGTTAAACAAAATTAAGATACCAATCCCTTTAGTGGAATTAGCGAAAAACCCTGTTTATCGCAAACAAATGACCAAAATGATAGGTGTCTCAGAACTAGAAATCCACTCTGATGTTATAAACTTGGAAGATGATAGACCTAACATCACGTTTGGTCCACATTTTGAAGGGTCCAAAGACAACATCACTCCCTTTTATATTACTCTGAACATACATGATCAGTTGCTGCATAATTGTATGTTGGACTCCAGAGCTTCTCATAATGTTATGCCCAAGATTATAATGGAGAAGCTGGGTCTCCAGATCACAAGACCTTATGGAAATATGTACTCTTTTGATTCAAGGAAGGTTAAATGCATGGGGATGATAAAAGATCTAGTAGTTACCCTGGCACAGGTCCCGGTCAAGAGTATCCTGATGGATGTGGTTATCGCAGACATTCCCCCTAAGTATGGCATGTTGTTATTTAGGTCATGGGGAGCCAAGTTGGGGGGTTCTCTTTAGTTAGACATGAATTATGCCACAATCCCTGTGTTCGGTGGCCAGTTCACTCGTTTATACAGAGAAACAAGATTAGCGTATACGGTCAGTGACCCTCAAAACCCGCACAACTTCCCTATTTACATTACAGACCAAGATCTGGGAAATTGTATCTTGTCTTTCGATGATGGTCTAGATGGTTGTCCAGAGGAGATCGATACAAAGCAAGAAGAGTTAAACCCCATGACAGAAGATCTGTGTAACACAGGTATTTGGAAAATGTATTTTGACGGTGCTTCGTCTTCTGAAGGGGCAGGCGCTGGAGTGCTTTTGGTAGCACTTGAAGGTAAGTTCATTGTTCCTTTCTCCTACCATTTACATTGGGACATAGATTACACTAATAACGTGTGCGAGTATGAAGCATTGATCTTGGGGTTAGAGGCTTCCAAAAAGATAAATATAAAAAACTTGGAGGTCTATGGTGATGCAGAATTGATAGTAAAACAAGTAAACCGTTAGTATCTAGCCAGGCATCCCAGACTAAGAGCGTATAGAAATTGCGTTTGGGATCTCATGGAAATTTTTTTCTCATCTGTAAATATCCATTTTATTACTCGCGCAGAGAATTTACATGCTGATGCATTGGCAAAGGCAGCTTCAACCTTCTCTCCTCCCACGACCTTCAAACTAAAGTACCACATTGAAATCAGGTACAAACCCTCCATACCAGACAATATCCGGCACTGGAAAGTCTTTGAAGACGATGAATAAATTAAGAAATTCCTTACATTAGTAGGTGAATTCTCTGAAACCCACGTTGAACAAGAAAATCAGAATGATTCTATGTGGATCATGCAAGAAGGAGAGGACCCTGAAATCTTCCAAGAAAAAATTGCGAATCACCGTATGCTGGTCCTTAAAAGCAATCAGATTCCCAAAGGATTGATTCCTTTGGAAAGACTTTTTGATCATAACGATGTACCCGTAAAGACCACTTTGCAGCCCCAGCCAGAAGAGGTAGAAGACTGTGATATAGGGACCGGAAAAGAACCCCGGATGGTAAAAATATCGAAATTCCTCCCTCCCAAAACGAAAGTGAAGTACAAAGACTTACTCAGACAATATAAAGATGTTTTCTCCTGGTCCTATGATGAATTGAAAATGTATGACACTTCCATTATTGATCACAGGATACCTTTGAAGCCTGGGGTCAAACCGTTTAGGCAAAAGCTTAGGCAAATTAAACCCATTTTGTTACTCGTGATAGAAAAGGAAGTTAAAAAACTCTTGGACACGAAAATAATCGTACCTCTGAGATACTCGGACTGGGTAGCTAACCTAGTTCCAGTCAGGAAAAAGAACGGGGAGATCAGACTGTGTGTGGATTTCCGAAACCTAAACAAGTCGTCTCTCAAAGATAATTACCCGCTGCCCAAGATGGACCACATTTTAGAAAAGGTTGTTGGAGCTAATCGAATGTCAATGATAGATGGTTTCTCTGGTTATAATCAGATTTCTATGAATGAACAAGACAGGGAAAAAACTGCCTTCACCACGCCCTGGGGTACTTTCATGTATGACAAAATGCCTTTTGGTTTGATGAATGCAGGGACCACTTTCCAGCGAGCTATGGAAATTTCTTTCGTGGGAGAAAGGGACAAGTTCATAGTCATTTACCTTGATGATCTGACGTTTTTTTCTAAAACTGACGAAGAACATTTGATGCATCTAAGACAGACATTCGAAAAGTGCCGCAGGTTTGGTTTATCCCTGAATCCAAAGAAATCACATTTCGCTATGCGGGAAGGTAAGCTTCTGGGCCATGTCATATCTAAGGAGGGAATCGGGATTGATCCTAAGAGGATTGAAGCGATAGATACTATCACTATCCCTAGAAATATAAAAGAAATTCAATCATTCTTTGGAAAGATAAATTTTCTATGAATGTTCATTCCCAATTTCACTGAGATTGTCAAACTGATTACAGGAATGTTGAAGAAGGATAGCGGGGTAAACTGGACCACCGAGGCCAAGGCATCATTCACACATATTAAAAAATTCATAAGCGAGGAACCTGTGTTAGCAAGTATGGATTATCTGAAAGATTTTCTCATCTTCTCTTTTGCTTCTGAACATACCATCACCGCGGTACTCTTGCAGAAAAATGAAGAGGGGTTCGAACAGCCGATAGCGTTTTTCAGCAAAAGCCTCAGAGATGCAGAACTGAAATATGACATAATGGAAAAACAAGCATACACAATGGTAAAAGAATTGAAATCATTTAGGACCTATGTGCTACATTAAAAAATAATCGCGTATGTGCCCACCAGTTCTATAAAAGACATATTGGTACAGCCGGATAGTGATAGAAAACGAGGGCGATGGCTCGCTAAAATACAAGAATTCGATCTGGAATTCAAGTCGACTAAATTGATAAAGGGGAAGGGTCTGGCCAAACTCTTGGCTGAGTCGAATCTTAGAACTCTTGATATTAATTGCCTCCAAGAAGAAGACGGAGACACACACCTGCACGAGCCGAATGACTAGACAAATCCAAGCAAAATCGAGGAAAAGTTCATATCGTCAGTCTGGTATAAAGACATAATGTTCTACTTATTGAACCTGAAATGCCCAGAAGGACTATCACTAGCCAAACGTAGAACTTTAAAACTCCATGCTATAAAATATTGCATCGCCGAAAATCATCTATACTGGAAGGATCCACTTGGGTTCCTGCTAGTCTGTTTGGTTGAGTCAGAAACTCCACGGGTTATAGAAGAATTTCATGAAGGAGTCTGTGGAGGACACCATGCATGGAGAGCCACATCCTATAAGATTTTGAGAGCCGGATACTATTGGCTGAAACTATTTTCAGACGTCAACGCCAAAGTACGCACGTGCAACCCTTGTCAAATCTTCGCTGGCAAACAGAAACTCCCTGCACTACCACTCGTTCCAGTCAAAGTTGAAGCTCCATTTCAACAATGGGGTCTAGACTTCATAGGGGAAATTAATCCTCATTCCAGTGCTCAGCATAAATGGATCCTAATAGCTACGGATTATTTTACTAAGTGGGTGGAAGCCATTCCAACCAAAAGGGCAACAGACTCGGTGGTGATCGATTTCTTGGAAGATAACATCTTGTCAAGATTCGGGTGTCCCCGAAAGATAGTGACCGATAACGCCCAGGCTTTCAAATCTATGGCTATGATCAGCTTCTGTCAGAAGTATAATATCGTTCTTGGCCATTCTACTGCATATTACCCCCAAGGGAACAGATTGGCTGAATCATCTAACAAGAGCCTGGTGAACATAATCAAGAAAGTACTGGATGAAAATAAAATGTCTTGGCATGTGCACTTGAAATACGCATTATGGGTGAACCGCATCAGCACTAAAAGGTCTATCGACATTTCTCCGTTTCAAATGGTCTATGGGATAGAGGCAGTACTACCTATAAACCTGGAACTGCCAGTGATGAAGCTATGGCAGGATCAAAACGAAGAACCCAATCATGTAACCAGGAGAATTAATCAGCTGATCGAGGTTCAACAACGCAGAGTTGAAATCGATGAAAAAATGCAGAAGTACCAAGATGAGATGAAAGCATTGTTCGATCTCAAAGCAAAAGATAGGGAATTCCTTCCAGGTGACTTAGTACTAAGATGAGATGCGAGAAAGGAGGAAGCCGCTAAGCATGGTAACTTTGACCACCTCTGGTATGGACCATTCAGGGTCTCGGCTCCAGAAGGAAAAAATTCCTTTCTGTTGGAAAACATCGACGGCGAAGTCCTCAGCGCCCCTGTCAATGGGCGATATCTGAAACATTACATGACATAACAGTTGCCATTATATATAATAATAATAATAAAATAAATAAAATTTGTGTACATACATGCATTTTTGTTACCCTTTGGACTTTCTGTTTTCTTCTGTTCATAATTTTTAGACATATTTCGAATAAAGCTCGTGTTTTCTTTTTACAGGATTCAGCTACTTGCAGAGCTAGTAGGAAGACTAATTCGCAAGGCGGTGTCAGGAATAAATCGGCATGAAACAGGTGATATCTAAAAGTAGCTTCATAATACACAAAGAAAGTGAAAATAAAAGGTAAAGGTGAGCTTTCTCAATACATATGCTATGAAAGACTGTTAAAATAAACCAAGGTAATGTCATCCAAACTACAATATCGGCTAAAGTGTTAGATAACAGGATTATTTCTTGGCTTGGTAACCTTTGATTTAAATTGGTTTGAATGATACACTAAAACTAAGAACAGTCAGTCAAAAGTAACCGTCCCCAAAGACATATACAAGAGCCAGTCTCAAACTGTTTTGACCTTCTGTATTTTCGATCAATAAATCACTACCCTATATCCTGCCTGTTTTCGGGTCTAACTTTTGACAAGCTGCCATCTTTTCATTTCATTACGAAGGAATAAAAGTTTTCGTTTTAGCCTCCTGAGTCTCAAAACAGATTGTGAAAAGAAAGCGAGTCTCCACAACTACTTGATCCCCTGCTAAGCGAAGGAACGTTTAGAGTGATCCTAACTTTCCTAAGTTTTTCAATAGCATCGGAAGAATCAAAGCTTGCTCAAACAGGATTCCCCTTAAAAATTTATTTTCCTTTTCTCCCTAAGAACGAAGGTGTTGTGAGGGTCAAGGGAAGCTTGGTACTGAGTAATCAAAGTAACTTGACAGACCTCTGATGCAAAATATTACACAGATGTCAGCCCTGATAAAAGCTGATTGCCCCCATCTTCGTGCTCAAAACATAAAGTTATAAGACAGGTGGTGAAAGGAAATTCAGAAATGATTGCCTCCACCTAGTAAAGGAAGACGATGAAAGGAAATTCAGAAATGATTGTCCTCGTCTTAGCATTTAAATGCATAAATATTTTCTGAAGTGGTGAAAGGAAATTTAGTAAAAGGGGCCAGATAACTTCACCGGGGTACTGAACAGGCTCATTGGTAGTGAAGTAATGTCTGAGATATCTGTAAGGTTGTTATACATGAATATCATTCTACTCTGGTAACCAATGTTTTCTAAAAACTTGATCCACATCCCAAATTCAGACGGGACTCCCCGATTAAAAATATATAATCTCATTCTTTTGATGCAAGTCGAGAGTCACAAGATCTGTTGAGTCTGCTAGGGTCGTTTTGACTGTCTTAAAACATACCCAAAGTTGGTAGTGGGAAAGGGAAAATTGTGAAAGAGACTACAGCTGTGTTTGAAAGGAGTATCTGATTTTGAGAAAACTTCTCGAGGTAAAGAATGGAGTCTTCCCCCCCCCCCCTTCGATCCTTTTTCCTTGGAATTTTTCCGCCTGATTGAGCTTTGACTCCATTTACCCAATATTGGCATGTGGTCTACTATTCTTCCCGCCTCACAGGAAGGTGGGATCCCTAGTTGGAGCCTATGTTGGAGCCGCCTTTGTTTTTTGGCCTGTCACAATTTTCAATTCGATACTTGAAATCTAAAGTTGATTGTATTTTTCCTTCCGAGATGATGAGACCTCTGAAACCTGGTCGCGTGAGCAGTGATGCTTTTTTACTCTCTAAACAAGTCCACTTTCATAAGAATGTTTTCTCCTTTTTGTTTTACTTCGGGATCTCACAGGTTGGATATTATAATCCATAAGTTCACACGTCCCGAATAGAGAAACGACGAAGTCGTTTTAAATTTTCACTCAAGACAGTAACCAAGGTCAAAGTTTTTTTGACTCGTGTTTAGACGTCGTCTGGGTTTCATGCCTCAGCCTTTGCCAAACCCAAGTTTTTATTTTTACAGCCCTGAGAGCCAAGAACACGAGGTCTTTTCGGGATAACCTTGGTCAAGGATTAAAGGCAAAAAAGATAACCGTGGTTAAAAGCCGTTCTCGGCGTTTCACCACTCGGCACTATCTTTTCGAAAGTTACGGCGTCTAAAACCCCGACTCACGAAGTCGC
Organism: Picea mariana; assembly: GCA_032191745.1. NCBI lineage: Eukaryota > Viridiplantae > Streptophyta > Pinopsida > Pinales > Pinaceae > Picea > Picea mariana. Next base: position 250,174 of record JASDQU010103240.1, on the reverse strand, counting down.
GATGTAATTATAGCATGATTAATTAATCACCTAATCCAAGTTTTTCTTACTCTTAATTGAGTCTTAGTTATCGCCATCTCGCGGTTTCGCGACTCGGCATAGTAGTCTTCCAGAAAATTATCTTCGAAGTTTCGAGTTGCGATACGACGAGTAAAACGATTATAAAATTTGATTATGCCTTAAATCGTGATTACCTTTAATTAAGTCAAATCGTCCCTCG
>JASDQU010103240.1:210638-240542 GCA_032191745.1 Picea mariana | reverse complement strand
GAGAGTTAGGGACTCAAAATGTTAAAGGAAATCCCACGATATAACGAATGGCAAAGGAATTGATTAACGTTGGTAAGATTTGATAATCTAAGATAAAGCAAGATATATCCCACGCCCTGAGGCCTGCTCATTTCCCGAGATAGCCATTTGCTCTCCATACTTCGACTGACTGTCAAACCGCCAGAAATTTATGACATTTATGGAGAATAAGGGTAAATCCACGCATACAAGATCGGATTTTACGCAATTAATTTGTTTCTAATTACGATTTGATAGGCTTATTTCGAAAAGTACCGGATTTTCAAATATATATAAGAGTTCCATTTTATTATAACGGAAGCATTTTCATAAGCACACAGAGCTCATCATTTCTGAGTGAACTAATTTCTACATGTATACGCATTTCTATCGCAGAAGGGCGAAAACGCAAGCTTCGACTATGGCTCCACGGAAAGCAGCAAAGGCAAACGTCGAGGTCGCAGGACAAGGCTCAGACAATGTCTCTGACACTTCGCCCCGGAGTGTCGACTCGGTCCCCTGCTGGTCATTTGTTTCAGACATTCTGCAATCAGAATTGGTGAACTATTCAGACTCAGATGACAATGAAAAGGATGACCTAAACACTAAATACAAGATATTTGTTCAATCTGGAATGCACAAGGTAGCGACCAGACCACGGTTGCTCCGATATTATGATATGATCCGATGGGTGTTGGATCACATAGACCTACCCACCAGAACTATCATGAACCAACAACGGGTCATGGTCGGGACTTTTAGACCGGAACATATCCAAACCATGTATAAGCTTCCGATGACATTTGAATATACATATGATGCTGAATTCTTGGAGGAATTCAAAGAAAAGGAGTGCACACAATATGATAAAACCATACCTGGTTTGATAAAGGATTGGGTTTCGCACACCGCGAAATTCAAAGCAAATGACCAAGGCGTTTATTCAATCGCTACGCTGGAGCCACAGTATAAGTATGTGGCAATGATGACATGCCGACTATTTGGGAGGGAGGACACATCGCATTTCTTCATTGCGTGGGTGCCTCTCATGTTTTGGGTCGCAGAAGGTTGCTCATTTAATTGGGAAAAGATACTCTCGGACAGTTTGGCCAACCGGGTCACAGAGTATCGGGAGCAAAAGGCAAGTGGGAGGCTGTCCTCATTTTTCATGTCCACATATATTATGGACGCGATATGTTCCATGACACCATTCCCCTTGATGTGTTGGGCTTGGAATCCGGCTGAAGACAGGCCCGTACATGTATATCACGAAAAGCTATGGGAAAATAAAGCGGACAATTTCATATACGAAATTTTCAACTAGGTGATGGTGCCCCTGCATATCGCCATTTTTGGTCACCCACGACCTCGTATCTCAGACAACATTGCTGAAAATCTGAGTGGTATAGCGGACTGGTACGTGGAGGCAGAGTTCTCCTACTTCAGAGTGTTCGGGGCTACTGTTCCCCCACTTGCACTACCATTGTTCATCCCCGACAAGCTGGCTTGTCGCGAGGTCCCCCGACAAACAGTGATTAGCGGGGTGAGTAAAGAACTCAAAGGATCTTCAAAGAAGGTGTGGTCTTCTTTTCCCATTCGGCTAATATCTTATTCTTTATTGGATTTCGGGCATGCCAAAGCCGAGGCTGCAGCCCTGGAAGACCTGAAGTTGGTCTCCATCGAGTATAAAAAACATGATCCTCAGAGAGTTGTGAGCAACCATTTAGCTAATTGTGGGCTAAAGAGGTTTGAACATGAGATTTCACCGCTGGATGACATTTTCCGAGGGGCGAGGTATTATGAGGAAGTGCTAGCTCGGATCTGATCCTTAGCACCCAAAGACACAGCCTCTGTATTGAAATTTCAGGAACACAGACGAAGTTGTCTTCCCGCTATGTTGCGAGGAGGGAGTATGGGTGTTTCTGAGACGGAACCGAAGGATACTGAAGGCCCTAAAGATGTAGCTCCTGACTCAGGAAAACGCCAGGATGAGAGGAAACAAACAAAGAAGCCCGAAGCAGAGGCACAAACTCCGGACCCGCCAAAGAAACAAAATCTGGAAACTGAGACAAAGACCCCTGAACCTCCGAAGAAGTAGGACCCGGTCGACACCCCAGGAAAAGAAACGAAACAAATCTGGGAACCCATCACTTCTGTCACCCCCTTGCAGTCGACGCAAGGAAATATAGAAGAAGGATGGATTTTCAATGAGGAACTGAGGCCCATAAGAGCAGAGGAGCTTCCTCCGAACGAGTTTTTCTTTGATAAAAAGAGAAAAGCGGTAGTAAAGAGGGAATTCTACCAGGAGGGAGAGTCGACCGCTAAGAAATACAAAGTCATGATCGACGGAAAAAATAAAAAGAATGAGCAATTCGCCACTGAGATCGCAGGGATGCTAGGAGCATATGCATCGGCAAATCAAGTTTCGGTTGGGATTTTAAAGAACCTACTCAATAGGAAAAATCACCTGATCAGGACTCTCGAGGCCAGATTGGCCTTGGCCACAGAAAATGATCAAGGCTAGGTGAGCATAGAGATAGAACTAGCCCAACTGGCTGATAAAAATGAGATAGAGGTGCTTAAAAACCAAGCTCGAACAAGCACATTTAGTGGTCCGAGATGGTCGGATATAGGCGGGCCAACAAAGGACTATGATTGTAGAGCTGCAGTCTCAAGTAGAGATCGTTGAAAGCAGGATGATTGACGTCGAGGGGTTTAAATCCCGAGCGATCGAGATTCGGAACAGAATCTCTTCTGCACAACAAAATTTGCTCGCCAAAGTGGGAGCGATCCAAGAGAATTGTCTGTTGATGAATCAGGTTTCCGAGAACCTGACTATCAGAGAGAGGGATGCTGAAGCAGCTCGGGTCACCTTCCAAGAGGTGATGATAGCCATGAACAACAGAGTTTCAGCAGGTTCTCCCAGACTCTCCATCCTAGAACAAACCAGAGGTAATATTCTGTTGAAGGATTGGGAGCACAACATATCCATGGGCAAGGAACAAGCCCAAAAGGTAACCAATTCATTAGAAGAAGCCTTCAATTCTATAGATGGTGAGCTGTTGGGTATGGATAGTGGAGGCGACGCAGAAACATTGATGCAAATGAATGTGGAACAGATCTCGCTTGATCTAAAAGAGAAGGATGAGAGATATTCAGCCGATATCTCTCAGATAGATAGGGTGGACATGGCCCGAGTTGATAAGCACTTGATCCAGCCCAGCGCGCAAATAAGTTCCCTTGACATCATCGATGCACAAATGGGGGACAAGCTGTAGTAGTTAGCCCGAGAATGTTACTTCGCTGAGGCCAACTATCAAGCGAAACCTTCACGGCTCGTATCTCAGCTTGTGGAAAGATGTATCGCCTGCACCAAGTCTGTGCGAAGATGAGCACCTGGCACTAAGTGAAGATAGAATAGGGGATATGGAGTGATTGCTCTCTCCTCTATCATAACTGAAATTTTTGCGACTATTGAGATTCTTCCCGCTTTGCAGAAATTGTATAAATATACCCCAGAGAGAAATATACAGGGTTGGACCCTTTTTGAGTTATTTGTAATAGAGTTTTTACATTGAGAGTTAATACAAGCAGATCTAGAGATTCTCAATTCCATCACTTCTGTATCACAAGTTTTCTTCCTTGTATCTCATCTCTACATTTCAATTCATATTCATAATTGATGTGCTTCGTTGTAATTTAGTACGGCCACTACTATAACGAATAATTTTGGGTTTTCTATAATTGTTTATTACCTTTCCTCTGCACCATCTATCAGCTGTGTAAGACCAATCTACAGTTTCGGAATTCTACAAATATTCTTTGTTACATTGGTTATTTCCTTACATATTTTCCTCTCCCGTTTATGTTGTGAGTTTTCCACTGGTTGGAACTTTACTTTGTAAATGGCTCAATGTTTTTCTCCCATATCACCCCTTTTATAAAGATATGATACAGTTACGGGAACGAGACTTAGATTTTCATCTATATGTTACTTCTGCAACTGTAAGTTCTCTTTTATAAGATCAAACTGAGACAACACTTAATATTTCCTAAAAGTCCTTTATATCTTTACTGTTCCCCCATGACAGTCCCTATACCAACTCAACCTAACATCGAACCCGGATTATTGAACCAAACACACATCGCCCTAAACCTTTTCAACACTAACCTTAAAACAGCAACTAACCGGGTCGAACTTGAACAATCATGGGCAGCCATTGAACGAGACATAAATATTCAGGAACAATTCGAAGCTAGACAACCCCAACGAAGAAATCTCCCTTAGTGTCTTTCTCCGAAGGTTGACCCCCTCCCTGCTCCATATCCTAACCACTTTCGGATGCCTTGACACTGTACTTTTGAGCCTTAAGTACAGACTCAGGAACAACAGGTATCATCCCCCAATGGGGGTTCAGGGGTGAAGCCCCTAAAGAAAAAATTTCCTTGTAAATGTATATTGTAATTTCATTGTAAATCTGGACCGTTCATTATAAGGTCGCAGATCTAACGGTAGAAATTATGTTAGGGTTTTTTCCCTAGAAGGAAACCCTCTTTTATGAGGGAAATGTATTGCGGCTATGGTGAATGGAAAATATTGTATTCTGAGATAGGAGACTGTGAGAGAAAGAAGAGGAAGTTACAACGGGTTTGTTGTAGGTTGTATCCCTTCATATGCTGGATAATAATAAAGGAAGGACTTGGCAATTTCTCTGGTGGACATAGCCCACACTAGGTGAACCACGTAAATCTACATCTCTATTGTATTGTGTATCTTCTGTGTTTTGTTTCTGCATTTGTTTTATTTTATTGCTCCATGGTCCTGTTTTTCTAACAAAAAGGACTCTGACAAGAAGTAAAAACTGAAATTTATGATCTGGATCAACTTGCCATAGATTGTTTCCAATTTGAATTTGCAAAATGTCATTTATCAGCTATGAAAATCAATCTATAAACATACAAGAATACACAGACTATCAAGGATGGATCAACACCTCTAAACAAGCATTTGAATGATTTGGTTCATTTTTGAACCTATTGTCTACAATAGGACCCTGCTGTCAAAAAGAGAATTAGGCTTTGAATAAACTCAAGAATGAAAGAAAACTAAACTATCTCATGAAATCAAAAAAGAGCAAACCTTAGTCTTTTTTTCTCCTTCTATTATCTCATTTGTTTCTTCTTCTCATTTATCTTTTATGCCTTCCAAATAAGTTGAAGTAGTTCAACAACTTTCTTTAATTAAGTTAGTTTGACTTAATTAATTTAGTTTAGGAGAAATAATAATAATAATAATAATAATAATAATAATAATAATAATAGTTAAGGGTATTTAATTAATAATAACTAAGTAGGTGGGATCCCTTGTGAGTCCCATCTTTTATTATTTTCAAATTATAAAATAAAACAGAAATGGATAATTATTTCAACACATGCCACCCTTGTAACTCCTTTAGATACCTTCAAAATTGAATATTTAAATATCAGAAATAATTTAAATCATATCCAAAAATATATAAATATCCACATAATCCATATTATCCAAAAACGATATTGTTGTTCAAACTTTCTACAAACCACTATCTTCATCAACTTAATCATAAAACCACATAAATTAGAATCCATACTTGCCACTTTAAGAGGAAATTTTTCTTTTATCACTGTTGTCCACCTTTGATTTCTTGGAATTATCCTATGGTTGATTTGAACCTTGAGGTTGTATCTCACTAATAACATAGGAACAATGATCCTTCAAATGCATGCGGGAGGACATGTATTTTGAAGAGTCATTTGAAGGAGAGGAAGGGGAGGAAACAACTTTGCCTTTATCTTGCATATGGGGAATACCAATTTTAAGTCTTTTGCTTGCATGTAAAGATTGGGCATGTGAATCAATAGGGAAATCTAAGAATTAGGATTTACAAGTGGTGGAGGAGGTAATGACAAATTGGGACAACCACGATGGTGAGAGACAATCAGGTTGACAATCTCTTTCCATCCATCATTTGTAGAGACTTCTGGTTGCATGGACACTTGAGGAGGCACATGAATACCAGGAATTTGTTTAGGATGAAAGGGAGGTTTCTCTGGTAGAGGTTGTATTATTCCTTGCCCGATCCAGTTAAATAACCCATCTCGAAACAATTGGTTCAATTCCTAGGGATCAACATCAAAATGAATGAAAAATCTAGGCCTTCTAGTCCCTCTGTTCCAGTTTCCTCTTCCTCTATTTTTTCTGCCATGACGATCCCTACTGAAGAAACTCATCCTGTAGCAGCATTTCATCAGTAATTAAGCCCTTAATAAACCACACATGACATTCTTCTTGCATGAAACAATAATTGGCTCAACAATTAACACGAGATACATGCAAATCCATCCATAACAAACCATTTAATAATCGCCAAGTGAGCACGGAGTGATAGGGTTCATGGGACATATGAAGAGAGTGTAATGAGAGAAAGGTGGTATAATGAGAGGGGATAATTACATGAATACTACTAAACAATTAATTAAATAATTTAATTGTGCAAAATATACCAAAATATCAGTTGCCAACCATTGTTGTGTTATCTATTTTGTTGTTGTTACACAGACCTTTTTAATTTATTTTACAGAACAGGGATGCCAAAATGATATTGGGATTATGAGGGGGATATAATGAGCGAAACATGGTAGCATGAAAGGGACATAATATGGATAATGTTCATATAAAAATAAATCAAATCAAATAATCAAACATATCTTTGTTCATACTTCCTTAATTCAATCAATATTCACCTCTCAAACACCATCTAAACTATCACTTATTTTACAGATTGCTTGTTGGATTCCAAGAAAAACAATTCATATGCCCAGAAATACTCAATTACAATAGCCTTTGCATATATATAATATTTATATAGCAGTCCTATCAACAGTATTGCAATCAATATGATGAACATAATAACTCTTTGAGCCACGACCATCTTTAACTCCAATGCTAAATCTCGTTTCTTTTAAAACCAATACAAAACGCATAGTGATTCCAACCATTTATATCCAATATTTATTATTTAAAATCAAATAAGAATATGCACAATATTAACCACCATTTGTCCATTATTCAAACATTGATCAACATAATCAACTGGGCATTAAAACTCTTAATAGAGCCCCAATCCTTTCACACACAGGTCTCCTTTAAATATAATCAACATAAGAATTGATTTGAATAACATTCAACAGATAACATGCAAATCTTGAGCCCAAGCTTCACATACATTCACATGTACAAACTTCTTTTTAAAATTTATCAACAAGAAACAGAGCCAGATCATGCTCAATGAACCAAGCACACATAATGCTTACTTACCCTTGACTACATTGAAACGATATCAATATCGTATTAGGGTTTAAACATAGAAAACAAAGGGTAATAATAGATGGCTCAACCAAAGAAATAAATCCTCGAAAATTGCAGACAACTCATGCCTTTCAAAATTTACCATAGACATACAATAATTAACCATAATATTGACAGTGAGGGTTACTAGAACGACAGTTAGACACCTCCAACAAGGAATGAAAAGAAGAAAACTCTTAAACAACACCGTAAGATGAGTGCCCAAGCACAAAATCATGCCCAACCAAAACATATATAATGCTTCCATTAAACTTCTGGGTGATGTTAAAATCCAACTGTGCCATTTTTCCAGTAATAGTGATAGCGAGGGAAACACAATGATAGCTAACATCTCGGGGATTTTCCAATTCAAGGAAAGAAAAAAATTGACTTTCAACAGTTCACATTGAAAACCACAGGATCGAAAAATATCAACCACGAAGACAAAAATGGAGTGGAAAATTTTAAACACAAATACCATTTGTAACACCCATGCGCAAAGCTCAGAGCTTGTCAAACATAATAATAAATTTCCACAGATAACCAAACCCAAAACCCAAGCCGACCGAGCATGCTTCAATACTATTTTATCCACAAACCCATGCAAATATTGCACACAGCAAGGAGAGTATAACCATTCCTTTTTTTCAAAATGCCAACAGTCCAAAATAATCACTAGATGAAACTGCAAACACAGCACCAATACACAATTCAAATAAACCATAATAGCTTAAGAAAAACACAAATCTCAAGAAATTCTAAGCCAAAAATTGATTCGAAGGGAAAAGAAACCGTCATGGATGGAAGAGTAAGGAACCCATACTTGGAAAATCCCATGCGAGGAAGAGAGATAGACTGTATTCCTCCTTCACAACCAAAAAACGCAGAGCATCAACAACCAGTAGAGCCAAAAACCAAAATGAAAGTATGACTAGGGTGACGGGCTCGAGGGGTGTTTGAGTGACGTGCAGTAAATGCACGTCGCTTCCCTCTCCAACCTAATTCAATTCAATGTACAAGCCATCCAATTCAACATAGCACTAAGCATTAAATCAACCACATAACCATTGCCATATCCCAATTGCATAGTGTGCCACCTTTAGTAATATCAAACTCTTTTAAAAATAACCATATGTTATAACGTTACCCCATGTGCATTCAACATATAACATTCAACAAGGTGCTTAATTATAGCAGCAAGGGTTTGTACACCCTTCTTGTCACAATAATACCACATTAGAGTTTGTATATAGTCCTTTAATTTAAAAGAGCCACAATATTATCCCTTTTATCAAGATCATATTAAACCAATTGATGCCATATTTAATTGCAATATCAAACCCAAACTTATAATCTCGTAAGACTAGTGATTTTATAGAATTGAATAAATCAGTTCACTCGATCAATGGATATCCCATAAATGGGTCAGTTTTTCAGTGCATTATATACGTAATAATCCTTTCATTCATAGGGAAGCCTTAACATAATATGAGAGTGGTAATCAAATATATCATTTCCATGCATTAATCAACCAATCATCTCATGTCACCATAAAATTTTAACCATGATTCAAAACATCGAACTGTAGAAGATTGTACTGGTACCATCACAAATGCAAACACAAATATAAGTGCAACATATCCATCATAGCTCCACAAGTCTACAAGGGGGTCACACCTACTAGTTTATTATTAATATAAATAATTAATAGATCTTGGCAATCATTTGTGAGCATAGCATTCATCGTTGTGTTTTTAAGTGTCAACAAACTGGCGAATCCGCAGGGAAATCTGTTTCCAACAGATTACGAACTCATAATGTCTGGTTTTGTAGACCAGGTGAAACATTAAATCAAGGAATTATACATCAGAATGATTATGCAACATGGGAAGTGAGGCAGTTAAGTGAAAACATGATTTGGGATTTTGGGAATAACTTATGGAAAGTGTTACGTATGAGGGGCTTATTCCTATATGCATAATATTCAATTAATCATAGTGAAAGCGTTCTTTGCTTTAAGGATAAAAAAAATTGGTGTGCTCTTTTTTGAATCTCGAGAAGAGGGAAGAAAAGGAAAGCAGAAAATATGGATGAAAAACAAATTATCTTATCTGACAGTAGTGTTGGAAGTAGATAGCAATTTCAATGATGTCTTCAAGGAGGGACATCATGACAGTTGTGTAACCTGATTTTTATTGATTAACAATACTTGAAGAATAATATTGTTGTGGGAAAACTGATCCAGAATTTTATTTCTAACAAGAAAAGAAATCAATAAAAGAAATAAAACAACAGAAAGAAATAAAACAACAAAGCAAAATCAAAGAAATGAAACAAAACTATAATACAAAAGTAATTTCATACAACATTTTATCTTTCAAGTTGGTTCCACATAGTGTTTCAAGTGGGAATCGTTGGTGCTATAAGAAAATAATCTCTTTTCCAAGTCTTTTAGAATATAAGAATCTGGGTCCAGGACAAAAACGATTTTTAAAGGACCCAACCATAACTTTTGAAACTTTGAATGCCTTCCTCTATGAGCGTGTGTTGAATCCCACAACAAGACTTTCTCATTGACCTTAAATCTGACAGCTTTTGCACTTTTATTGAAATATTTATTTATAGTTTGTTTTCTTCTCTTTATGTTCTCCAAGGAAAACATCCTTTGTTCCTCTAAAGCCAACAATGCATTCATTCTTTGAGGGATATTACAATAATTCAATTCTTCAATCTGTAGCATCAACCATAGAGAAGAAAGTTCCAGCTCGGTAGGCATAATGGATTCTTAACCATAAACAATCTAAAAAGGGGTTCAACATGTGCTCACCATGGTAGTAGTGTGATATTCCCAAAGGGTGTAAGTGAGGAGGGTGTGTCATTGATGAGGATTATCTTCAATGAGCCTCTTGATAATTCTAACCATATTTTTGTTAGTAGACTCAGCTTGCCCATTTCCTTGAGGGTAATAAGTTGATGAGGTAAAATGTTTAATTCCTAGGTTAGCTAGAAACCGAGTCAGCTAGTAGAAATAAAAGTGGGACCGTTGTTTGTAATAATTTCTAAAGGAAGGCCAAATATGGAAAAAATATTAGTTTCAAGGAAAACAATAACCTACTCATCCTGTGAATGCTTAAGTGGGACATGTTCAATTCATTTCATAAAATAATATGTGGATGTCAAGATAAAAACCTACCCTGTTGAAGATGGATGATTAATAGGACCGATAAAGTCCAGACCCCATTTTGTAAAAGGAAAGTTAGGGAATACAGGTTGTAAAATCATGGCAGAAAGACGTTCTTTCCCAGTGAAGTTCTGGCACTTGTCACAAGATCTTGAAAATTTATAATAATCTCGAAAAATTGAAGGCCAATAATTCCCTTTTCTGATGATTTTAAACGCAGTAGTTTTAGCAGAAAAGTGGCCACCCACATGAATAAAAAAATCTAAAGATCCATGGGTTTCTTGTAACAATTTATGTGCTTCCTCATTATTTACTCAACGAAGTAATATACCATCGACATATATCCTAAACAAGAAGTCTCCTAAAATGACATATATGGAAGACACAAGATGGATCCTTCTCCTTTGATGAGTATCTAAGTTATCTGGGAAACTCTGATTTTGCAAGTAATACACCAGATCTTTATACCAGGGATCTTCAACTATAGAAAGGATTTGACTATCAATGTAAAATATTGCTGACAGAGGGTTATCTTGTTCATCAATTTCTCCACTTGCTTCAGCATGGTGAGATAAGTGAAGGGCTAAGTCACGACCCTTAATGGTTTTTGAAGTCATGATGGGTAAATCGTGCTCCTGGATATTGGCAAGCCAATGTGCAATATTCCCTAAAATATAAGTTTGTGAGAGCAAAAAATTGACAGCAGGTAAAGGGACTTTTACCAGCATGTGCTTACCTAAGATAAAGTGGTGAAATTTCCCCATGTATTTAACAAGAGAGAAAGCATGTTTTTCAATATAAGAATATTTGAATTCATCATCTGATAAGCTTTGACTCATGTAAGCTATTGGTTTTTCATTACTCTAGTCATCACATTGTATGAGGATAGCAAAGACTACTTCCTCTGTGGCATTAGTGTATATAATAAAATCTTTCTCAAAATATGGCTTCGCCAAAACCAATGTGGAACTGATTGCCTTCTTAATTCTTATGAAAGCACTCTCAACGTCATCAATCCAAGAAAAGGAGCGATATTTCTTGAGAAGATTTTGAATTGGTTTGACCATTACAACAAAATCAGGATCAAACCCACGGACAAAGTTGATAATGCCCATAAAGGCTTGAACGTCCTTTTTGGAAGTAGGCATAGGAAGGTTTAGAATAGAAGTAATCCTTTTAGGATCTATGCTTATTCCTAAATAAAAAACAATATGCCCAAGGATCTTTCCATTAGTAATGCCAAAAATAGACTTAGAAGGATTTAAAGAAATGTCGAATTTCTTGCATTGCATGAGAACCTTTCTAAGATGACCAAATGAACCAATCGGTTCTTTGAATATACAGTCAAATCATTAAGATAAATCTAAATAATCTTACCGATGAGATCGTCAAAATCTATATTCATAGCTCTTTAGAAAGTGGCACCTACATTAGATAAGCCAAAAGGCTTGCGTTCATGAGAAAATGTTCCCCAACGTGTAATGAAAGTGGTTTTTTATTTATTTGTCCTTTTTACCTTGATCTGATTATAACAAGAAAAATCAGCAAGTAAGGACATCATTTGTGACCCTGCAACTTGTTGCAAAATCATTTCCATTTTAGGGAGAGGAAAATGGTCTTTTATGCTTTCTCTATTTAATGCGTGGAAATCAATGCACAATCGGATCTGACCCGTTGTCTTCCGAACGGAAACCAAATTGGAAATCCACTCGGAATACTTAACAGGGAAAATTATCCCAGACTTCAAGATTTTTTCAAGTCCTTGCAAATAGTCGCTTCGAGTGCAAGGTTAATGGGTATTTTTTTTTTCCTAACCGGTTTTATGCCTTGTTGATAGGAATGACATGATGTATAAGTGTAGGATCAAACCACGAAGATCCTCATAAGACCAAGAAAAAACATTTTGAAATTCACGAAGTAACTCAATGAATTTCGACTTTTCTTCATCAGTACACTAGGCACCTATTTTAACATTCTTTGGGGAATCGAGTGTCCCAATTTTCAAGGAAATGGTTTCACCCACTTTCATTTTTTACTCCTCTTCTTTATGTGTTTATTTGTTTCCTACATCACTCGATGAAAATGAACTTTCAAGAGGAGTCAAGCCCTTCAGAATTTTGTTGTTTTCCACAGATATAATCTCCTTGGGCTTATATGGTTCATTTTGTTTGAAAGCACAGATGTTTTCATCACTAGGGAAGACCTGCCAAGACTCTACATTGTCAGGGATATGAGGATGATATAAATATTTAAAAGTACAATCAGGTATTTGTGGTAGAAGTTGTCGAGTAGGAGAGGTTGCAAAACCAGCTAACCTGTCAACGATTGAATTCAATTCCATTTTAACATGAGTGATGCTAAATGATAATAGGTTCAAGATAAACACCCAAATAGTTTGGGTGTATCGTTTCATTAACTTGTTTCTAGGATAATATATTTTACGTACAAGGTTTACAATAAGTTCAGATTCCCCAAAAACTGTAAGGTGATCACAACCTAAATTATAGGCATTTTCAATGCCTAGCAGTAATGCTTCAAATTCGGTGATGTTGTTTGTGCAAGCAAATTATAACCTATAGGAAAAGTTGTGAATTTTACCTACAGGTGAGTACAAGATAATGCCAGCTCCATTACCTTCGTTGGAGCATGAACCATCAAAGTGCATATGCCACATCCCATCCTCCAGGTCAATTTTTTCCAGGGTAGTTTTATCCTCATATGCAAATATGGAATACACTCCTAGGTCCTCCTCGACATAATTTACATTAGGTTGTGGGATGCTTTCTATATACGGTGAAATTATTCCCTCCCTTACAACTACGATGTTCTTTCCATTCTGAGGAATGGATAAGTGTGTCCCATCAAGTGAGAGATATCCACCTGTCAAAGCTTGCCAGTATCTTCCTAAGATGATTGAATAATTACTCACCGGCATGTCAATTAACTTAATATTAAGGGTTGTCCTTATTTCAAGATGCGTGCACATAACCAAAGTCACGTCTTTGATTTCACCTATGGTCTATTGTTGTAAACTATTATAAGAGAGCATTCTTCTGTAATTTTCATTCGTACAAGACAATCCTATCTATTCCATAATAATTTTTGACATTACACTTGGGCCCAAACCATCGTCAATTAGACAACAATGGGATATTTTGTCTATAATCTTTACATAAATGAAAAATGGGGGATTTTTTACAAGGTGTCTAAATTTATTTACACCTACTTTATTTACACTATAATCCTCTTCTTTTAACCCTTCAGAGAGATTGGCTATGGTGGAAGTTTTTCCTTCCATGAAATTTTTAAGATGCTTTTATTGCTCAAGGACGACAACCATGTCCAGAAGAGTAGTATCGGCCTTGATATTAGCCAATTGGTTGAGAATGTTGTATTTGGAAGAGGGAAGAGGGGAAGTGACTCCTTGACTATCATGAGTTTTAGTATCTTATTCAACAACAACTTGTGAATATGAGCTTGGGATAGAAGAAGTACGAGTACTTTCTTCGTGATGTTCCTCACAAAAGTTACACCAACTGCGATGCATGATGGCTTTGGGTTGAAAGTTGTTTTCATTGGGATTCCTAAAATATGGTGAAGAAGAAGATGAGGTCCCAGAAGTAAGCAAAGAGGAATTTCCCTTTCGCTCATACGCTATCATTCGGTTATTCATATCATGTACAAGATGTAAGAGAGAGGACATGTTTGTTTGTTTAATTGAGTCTCCTTTGGGAATACCTATTCTTTCAAGTTGTTTTTCATACTCTAGACAAGTACATAGAGAGAAACCAAGATTTCCAATAGATTTTTCTTCAAGCCTATGATGATAAGGGGAAGGTAGAGCGTTATAGTAATGCATAAAAGCAGCTTGGTTCTGGGGGCGAATAAGTTGGGGAATTTGGTTATATAACTTGGTGAAACGTAGATTGAAATACTTGATAGTCTCATTGTCTTTGTACACAATGTTATTTTATTCCCGTAATTTTTTGGATGGGCTCTTAGACTTCCCATAAGTACATTTGAACCAGTAAACTAAATCTTCCCAAGTGGAAAGAATCTTGCGAAGGAGATCAAAGAAATATGTCGTTTCTTTCCCTTCAAGGGAATTAAAAAATAAGTGCATACAAGTATCATTATCATTAGCTCCTATATTGTGACAGGAATTAGAGAATTCCACCAAGTGTTCATTTGTAGTGACTGTGTTATTTCCTGAAAACTTAGGAAGATGCTCTTTGAATTTTGGAAATGGACGAGTAGCAAGTGTTAGGTTCAGAGGACAGGATACATGCCACAGGGTAGTAGTAGCATCCTCTTCAAATTGAAAGAGTCCATACTTCTTTATGAATTTGGTGGGGTTCATAGTAGATTGGACAGGGACTTGATGGATATACAAGCTACCAATCACTAATGAGGCTTAAAGTTGAGATGAATAAGAACCTCCAGTGCCCCCAGATCCACCCACAGATTCCATTTTCTGAATGATGGGTAAGGGAGATAAAGAAAAACTAGATGAATTCGACAAAGTTCTCCTTAGAATACCTTTTTGGGTTGAAAAAATAACGTTTCTTCTTCCTATTCCAGCGATAGGGGTGATTTTAAGAGATAAACCTCTTCTTCTCCTAGATATGCGAGGGTGTAAGGACATGAAAAGAAGATCAAAACTTTAGGAAAAATAAAGCTATAGTTGATTCCTAGGCTTCATTTTCCTAGCCTCCCAACGTTCATGAAAACTTATGTCTTGTTCAATTAATCACTAATGAGGCTTAAAGTTGAGATGAATAAGCACCTCCAGTGCCCCCAAATCCACCCATAGATTCCATTTTCTGAATGATGGGTAAGGGAGATAAAGTCAAACTAGTTGAATTCGACAAAGTTCTCCTTAGAATACACTTTTGGGTTGACAAAATAACGTTTCTTCTTCCTATTTCAATGATAGGGGTGATTTCAAGAGATAAACCTCTTCTTCTCCTAGATATGCGAGGGTTTAAGGACATGAAAAGAAGATCAAAACTTTAGGAAAAATAAAGCTATAGTTGATTCCTAGGCTTCCTTTTCCTAGCCTCCCAACATTCACGAAAACTTATGTCTTGTTCAATTACTCCCCACGAGAGTTTAAGCTCATCTTGGGTATTAGCGGTTTCTAAGATGGTATTGAATAAAGTTAAAGAAATGTTGGTTTGATCTTTAAGACCGGGCTCAATATTGGGCTGCCTTGTAACAGGTACTATCATAAAGAAAATAAAACAATCAAATAATAAAAAGCATAAATATAAAAATATTCAATGATAATCGTGAATGCAATCAACCCGAGAGATATGGAATATCCCCAGTATGGTCGCCAAATAAATGTTGAGGAAAAGATATGAATTATCTCACTCAATCATTTTCGAATCTTGCCTGGCTAGGACAAGATAGTCAGGAATGTCACCCTATGTTTTATAGCCTCAAAAATATTTTCCCAATCCACAAGTATTAATTACAAGGGTTTAGGATGATTTATTAATGAAAAGAATAACATAAAAAATTTATATAAGTTTCTGAAAAATATATAGATTATAGAAAGTAAGTGTGGAGATTAAAAAGCAAAAGTAACCAAGTCACAAATAAACACAAATGAAACAAAATAACAATCTGCTTTATTTCATTCTGAGATATCAAAAGTGTTTTTCTCTTTACAAAACCCCTTTGAGGGCATGGACCAAAGTCTAATAAAGAGATCCCCGATGAACACCATACAAAAGGACTCTGACAAGAAGTAAAAACTGAAATTTATGATCTGGATCAGCTTGCCACAGATTGTTGCCAATTTGACTCTGCAAAATATCCTTTATCAACTATGAAACACAATCCATAAACATACAAGAATACACAGACTGTCAAGGCTGGATCAACACCTCTAAAACAAGCATATGAATGATTTGGTTCAGTTTTGAACTTGTTGTCTACAATAGGACCCTGCTGTCAAAAACAGAATTAGGCTTTGAATAAACTCAAGAATGAATGAAAAATGAACTATCCCATGAAAGAAAAAAAGAGCAAACCTTAGTATTCCTTTCTCCTTCTATTCTCCCCTTTGTTTCTTCTTCTCATTTAGCTTGTATGCCTTCCAAATAAGTTGAAGTAATTCAACTACTTTATTTAGTTAAGTTGGATTGACTTAACTAATTTAGTTTAAGAGAAATAATAATAATAATAATAATAGTTAAGGGCCTTTAATTAATAATAACTAGGTAAGTGGGACCCCTTGTGACTCCCTTCTTTTATTCTTTTCAAATTATAAAATAAAACACAAATGGATAATTATTTCAACATATGCCACCCTTGTAACTCCCTTAGATACCTTCAAAATTGAATATTTAAATATCAGAAATAATTTAAATCATATCCAAAAATATAAAAATATCCACATAATCCATATTATCCAAAAAATATCTTGTTGTCCAAACTTTCTGCAAACCACTGTCTTCATCAAATCAAACATAAAAACACATAAATTAAAACCCATACTTGCCACTCTAAGAGGCAATTTTTCTTTTATCACTGATGTCCACCTTTGATTTCCCGGAATTAGATTATGGTTGATTTGAACCTTGAGGTTGTATCACACTAATAACATAGGAACAATCATCCTTCAAATGCATGCGAGAGGACACGAATTTTGAAAGTCATTTGAAGGAGAGGAAGGGGAGGAAACAACTTTGCCTTTATCTTGCATAAGGGGAATATCAGTTTTAAGTCTTTTGTTTGCATGTGAAGATTGGACAGGTGAATTAATAGGGGCAATCTGAGCATTAGGATTTACAAGTGGTGGAGGAGGTAATGACAAATTGGGACATCCATGATGGTGAGAGACAGTCGGGTTAACAATCTCTTGTCATCCATCATTTGCAGGGACTTCTGGTTGCATGGACACATGAGGAGGAACATGATTACTAGGGATGTTCTGAGGCTAAAAGGGAGGTTTCTCTAGTCGAGGTTGTACTATTCCTTTCTTGATCAAGTTAAAGAACCTATCTTGGAACAATTGATTCAATTCCTGGGGATCAACATCAAAATGAATGGAGAATATAGGCCTTCTAGGCCCTCTATCCCAGTTTCCTCTTCCTCTATTATTTATGCCATGGATGACCCGACTGAAGAAACTCATCCTGTAGCAGCATTTCATCAGTAATTAATCCCTTAATAAACCATACATGGCATTATGCTTGCATGAAACAATAATTGGATCAGAAATTGACACGAGATACATGCAAATCCATCCATAACAAACCATTTAATAATCACCAAGTGAGTAGGGGGTGATAGGGTTCATGGGACATATGAAGGGAGTGTAATGAGAGAAAGGTGGTATAATGAGAGGGGATAATTACACTAATACTACTCGACAATTAATTAAATAATTTAACTATGTAAAATATACCAAAATATCAGTTGCCAACCATTGTTTTGTTATCTCTTTTGTCATTGTTACACAAACCTTTTTAATTTATTTTACAGAACAAGGATGCCAAAATGATATTGGGATTATGAAGGGAATATAATGAGCGAAACATGGTAGCATGAAAGGGACATAATATGGATATTGTTCATATAAAAATAAATCATATCAAACAATCAAACATATCTTTGTTCAGACTTCCTCAATTCAATCAGTACTCACTTCTCAAACACCATCTAAACTATCACTTATTTTATAGATTTCTTGTCGGATTCCAAAAAAACAATTCATATGCCCATAAATACTCAATTACAATAGCCTTTACATCTATATAATATTTATATAGCAATCCTATCAACAATATTGCAATCAATATGATGAAGATAATAACCCTTTGAGCCACGACCATCTATAAGTCCAATGTTAAATCTCTTTTCTTTTTAAAACCAATAGAAAACGCACAGTGATTCCAACCATTTATATCCAATATTTATTATTTAAAATCAAATAAGAATATCCACAGTATTAACCACCATTTATCCATTATTCAAACATTGTTCGACATAATCAACTGGGAATTAAAACTCTTAATCGAACCCCAATCCTTTCATACACAGGTCTCCTTTAAATATAATCAACATAAGAACTGATTCGAATAACATTCAACAAATAACATGCAACCCCTAAGCCCAATCTTCACATACATTCACATGTACAGACTTCTTTTTAAAATTTCCCAACAAGAAACAGAGCCAAATTGTGCCCATTCAACCAGGCACACACAATGCTTACTTACCCTTGACTGGATTGAAACAATATCAATGTTGTATTTAGGGTTTAAACATAGCAAACAAAGGGTAATAAAAGATGGCTCAATCAAAGGAATAAATCCTCAAAAATTGTAGATAGCTCGTGCCTTTCAAAATTTACCACATACATATAACAAGTAACCATAATCTTAACAGTGAGGGTTACTAGAACGATAGTCAGCCACCTCCAACAGAGAATGAAAAGAAGCGAACTCTTAAACAACATTGTAACATGAGTGCCCAAGAATAAACTTGTGCCTAACCAAAACATATATAATGCTTCCATTAAACTTTTGGGTGATGTTAAAACCCAACTGTGCCATTTTCTAGTAACAGTGTTAGCGAGGGAAACACAATGATAGCTAACATCTCGGGGCTTTTTCAAGTCAGGAAAGAAAAACTTCAACTTTTAACAGTTCACATTACAACCCAAACGATGAAAAAATATCAACCACAGAGACGAAAATGGAGTGAAAAATCTTAAACACAGAGACTAGTTGTAACACCCATGGGCAAAGCTCAAAGCTTGTCAAACATAATAATAAATTTCCACAGAGAACCAGACCCAAAAACCAAGCCAACCGAGCATGCTTCACTGCTATTTTATGTATAAACCCATGAAAATATTTTACACAGAAAGGAGAGTATAACCATTCCTTTTTTTCAAAATTCCAACAGTCTATAATAATCACCAAAAGAAACCACAGACACAACACCAATACACAGTTCAAATAACCCATAATAGCTTAAGAAAAAAACAAACCTCAAGAAATTCTAAGCCAAAAATTGATTTGAAGGGCAGAGTAACCATCATGGATGGAAGAGTAAGGAACCCATACCTGGAAATCCTACGCGAGGACGAGAGTTAGACTATATGCCTCCTTCAAAACCAAAAAATGTGGAGCATCAACAACCACCAGAGCCAAAAACCAAAATGCAAGTATGACTAGGGTGACAGGCTCGAGGGGTGTTTGAGTGACGTGCAGTAAATGCAGGGCGCTTCCCTCTCCAACCTCATTCAATTAAACATACCAGCCAACCATCCAATTCAACATAGCACTAAGAATTAAATCAACCACATAACCATTGCCATATCCCAATTGCATAGTGTGCCACCTTTGGTAATATCAAATTCTTTTAAAAATAACCATATGTTATAATGTTACCCCATGTGCATTCAACATATAACATTCAACAAGGTGCTTAACTATAGAAACAAGGGTTTGTACACCCTTCTTGTCACAATAATACCACAATAGATTTTGTATATATTCCTTTAATTTAAAAGAGCCCCAATATTATCCCTTTTATCAAGATCATATTAAACAAATTGATGCCATATTTAATTGCAATATCAAACCCAAGCTTATAATAATCCTTTCATCCATAGGGAATCCTTAACATAACTTGAGAGTGGTCATCAAAGCTATCATTGCCATGCATTAATCAACCAATCATCTTATGTCACCATAACATTTTAACCATGATTTGAAACATCAAACTGTAGAAGATTGTACTGGTACCATCAAAATAGAAAACACAAATATAAGCTCAACTTATCCATCATAGCTTCAAAATTCTATAAGGGGGTCTCTCCTACTAGTTTATTATTAATTGAAATAATTAATAGAGCTTGGAAATCATTTGCGAGCATAGTTTTCATCGTTGCGTTTTTAAGCGTCAACACCCAATAGATTGTACTTTCAGGAATTGTAGTGCAATATCAATCCATAGACAGAAAGAAAGAAGTCGGAGTTTGAAAATATGACAAGTCCACACACGAAGAGGAAGATTACTTTGCAGCAAAGTGGGTATTTTCTAAGCCAACCGGCTTGGAGAATCCCAATAAATATGAATATTGAACAGGGGGAGTCCATGCAGCAGCTACTATAGATTAGATAACCATCCTTCGAGCAGGTTGAAGTATTTGCATAGATAGATTCAGAGAAGTCAAAGAGGAGAAGTACATAATGACAAATTGATCAGTTGAGAAGTAGTGTTCCCACACAGATATCAGTTGACAGTTACACATGAAAAATTTTATGACTATATTCCACGTATGTACTCAGGCAGGGATATCTTTAGTACATGTTGTTCCAAACATGTAGAGTTTAATTTGAAAATAAAGAAGACCAAAGGACACAATTGATTTAGTTTGAAGAAATAGGAATATGTGATGATCAGTTGCAACCATGATAGTATAGTGATAGATGGGTCAACATTGTGGAGAGTTGTGTAGCAAAGTTACATGGAAAAATATGGATTTATGAGATCATTGGCAGGTCTAGACAGATATATGACATAACATATTTACAATTGGAATCAGTGGAATCAGTCGGTCATAAGAAGAAAAACAATGAAAGGCACAACAGAGCAGGGAAAGACAAACCCTCAGCAGAAGCTATATCATCAGAAGGACATTGTTGAATGGTATGGTCAAGGGAACATGACAAGTAAATGAAGAAATAAAATTTTGAATTCTTTTTATATATGTCATATATTTGCAAGAGGAAGCACCAATGGAAAATCAGCAGCATTGGAAGAGAGGAAAAGAAACTTATACATGAATCCCTGCATTGATCAACATGACATCCTATAGAGAAGTAAAGGGAAGAGAAATCACTAGAGAAAGAGATAAAGAAAGAAATATTAACATCATGCAGACAGAGAGAGACAAATCGTCAGGGGGAGTTATCCTTTTTCCCATGATGACAAAGGGAGATAAAGAGAAATGTCAAGAAGAGTAAGAGTCAAGTGCATAAAGTCAGAAAAGGATTGTTTAGAGAAGGTATAATTTCAGGGGAAGTCACAAAAGAATATGAACATGGCGAGAGAAACATGTGAAGAGAAAGAACAAAGGCATGGAAATAAAGAGAAAGAATAGATGCATGAATATAGGGGGACTAGTCTCAAGAAGAGAGAGCATTTTCCATTTATGTCAAAGGGGGAGACTGAGAAACATTGATGAGGATAAATGGCCACATGGGGAGCATAAGTGTTTCCATCAATGTTGGTGTTTCCATCTATGCCAAAGGAGGAGATTGTTGGACAGTTGGTTATCATTGATGTCAACCCTTGGAGAAGTCTGTAAGCCCTAGAGATATCATTGAGATTGATGGTTTGTTAGTTTTTATTGATATATTGGTTGATGTCAGCAAATGTGATGGGTGCATTTGATGTAGTCTACATGAAGCCCTGGAGGTGTGGTTATGGAACCCAAATTTGATCAAGAAAAAAGGTCATGAAGAATGGTGTAATTGCATATAACCCACTCATGGATGGATAGTAGTTGTCATTCTATTTTCGGTGATAGGTGGTACGCCACGTGGTTCCTCACAGTTGAGGAGTTATGAGGTCATGAAGTTAGAAGCCCCAAAGATGGGTTAAGAAGCCCCTAGTTGGTTACAATATGGGTTAAGAATCCCTTAATTAGTTGCAAGTCATTATTGAAAGGGTAAAGTGGTTGTAACAAGAAATTTCAAGAAGCCCTAAAGTTAAGGAAAGAGGTTAGTTAGAAAAAGTATATATACACCTCAAGAAGTCACTCATAAGTACATTCACACACACATTCTATTGAATATGTTCTATGTGAGTAAGTGATTCTTATCCAAGGTAACCAAAAAGATCTTAGGTGAATTTCAGAGGGAATATGAAGTAAAGAAGGGAGAAATTCCAAGGGAGGATGAAATCTTGTGATGTTGTGTTCTAAAGTATGTTATTTAAAGGGCATATTATCATTTTCGCTATAAATTGTTTTTTAGAATGATTCAGATAGAAAAAAATGGAAGAGATTGAATATACATGTCAATATACCTGTGGTAACAATTTCAATTTCTGGGTCGTTTTATTTTCAATGATACACTCTGTGGAAAATAGGGTTTTGGGATAGTCCTGAAACTAGTCTCAAAAAGGTGTTTCGGGTAAAACAATCATAACGTCTTCATAGAGGATCCAAATTCAGTGATACCAAATGAATTGGATATATTACAGTGCATAGTATTCTTTATATTATTTTGAGATATAGATATCAAATAGTCCCCGTGTGGAATTATCTACAAGTTCACTCTCTAGAATAATCCAGAATTCAACAAGGTCTGCCATTTTTCCTATAACTCCTTTTCTGGGATGTTCCAAGCAGTGAAATTTGGAGGAATTGGAGAGACGATATTGAATAATATTGGTTAAAAGTTTCATACCTTCATTCATTACAGGTATAGAGTTATTCTTGTTGAAAATTAGGTTTTGTGACTAATCCAAAAACTAGTCCCATGAGACTAGGGTAAAGTTTGATGAAGATGTTATTCTCTTGGTGTTGAAGTTGTGGAAGGTATGTGGGTTTGTGATCACATACACCAAGTTTTTTATAGAGTTACAAGTATGTTTATATGCATGTTTTTATGGTTACATGTTGATGATGTTATGGTGCATTCTTGAGGAAAGTCTTTGGTATATTGTTGAGGCACTGACACATGCTTGAGGCACATATTGGGTGCATGGTTGAGGCATATACTTGGTATATGATATTGATAGTTTGGTACTTTTTTGAGACACGTCATTGATGATATCTTATGGTACATGGTGTATGGCATGATTGAAACATATCATGAGTAATATTGTATATGGTTAAGGCACATGGTTTGTAGAGCATCTTGGATATTGGGCACATTGTTTGAGATACATTTTTGGTATATGTATGAGGCATTCCTTGGTGACATTGATGCATGGTGAGATACATAATTGATTCATGATATAGTGTTGGCACATGGTATGACACATGTTTTGGTTGATGCATGATTTGGTACAGGTTTGGTACAGGGTATCGTATATGTTTTGGTACATGATTGATGCATGATTTGGTATAGGATTGGTACATGTTGTGGTATAGGATGTGGTATAGGTTGTGGTACACGGTTGATGTTTGGTATGGTAC
Organism: Picea mariana; assembly: GCA_032191745.1. Classification (NCBI taxonomy): domain Eukaryota; kingdom Viridiplantae; phylum Streptophyta; class Pinopsida; order Pinales; family Pinaceae; genus Picea; species Picea mariana. The sequence continues at coordinate 216,782 of JASDQU010103240.1, read as the reverse complement.
AATTTGATGGTTTAGTACATTCTTTGGTACATGGTTGAGACACATATCTTTTGATGGTATGTTGGTGATCTTGGTACATGTTTGATAGATGCATGTGTTGGTGATGTTGGAAATCTATTTGAGAGGTGTCCTTGGTATATGATCCATGTGATAGGATATGGTTGAGTATCTGTGACGGTGACAGGTTGGACAGGTTGATTAGTGACAAGTCGATGTGACAGATTGGATAGTGATAGGTTGATGTGACAGGTTGGATACAGTGACATGTTGATGTGACAGGTTGGATACAGTGACAGGTTGTATATAGTGACAAGTTGATAGGTCACAAGTTGATGTGACAGTGGGAGTGATAGTGACAGTGTCAATGATAGTGGAAATGATAGTGGCAATGACAATGGCAGTGATTGTGGTAGTGACAATTGGTCTACACTTATATTTGGGTGGCAAGATGTAGCAAGGAAAGGGGGTTCTAGCATCCTTCTGGTTGATGTCGGAGAACATAAGTAGTTGGAGCTTCCTTCAGGTAGGAGCCTGAGAATCAAAGGGTTGTAGCCTCATTCTAGTTGAAGCAAGGGAATTCAGGGAATTGTAGATTCTTTCAAGTTGGTGTCTGTAAATCAAAAGGTTGGTGCCTCCTTCCAATTGGTGTTGGAGAATTTGGAAGTTGGTGCTTCATATGAATGTATTCTTGATATATATAATAAATCATTCCATGGTTTTCTCCCATTTGGGTTTCCACGTAAATTCTGGTGTATTTTGTACTAGATGTGTTGATATGATGTTGTTTATGTTTACATGTTCATGATATACTAATGATATATCGATGATACACGGTTGATAAATTTGACATATATATGTGTGTGTTGGGGGGGGGGGGGGGNCGCCCCCCCCCCCCTCTTAGTGTTCCAACAATTGGTATCAGAGCAGGTTCCTTCAGGAAATAGTTCAACCACTGGAAGGTAGATCATGAAGATCAAGAATAGTGCATACACATATAATCAAATACCATGGTTTGATGGTCAGATTGGTCAGAACTATGAGATGTGTAATATCGGGATGAAAACATTTTAACAAGCACAGGGATATGATGTTTGGAAATCAATTGGTACACGATACACCACTACAAAGAAATCTCCAAATACTGTATCCAAGAAGGAATTGAAAAGAAACAACAAAATGGCAATGGATTTTGTCTTGGAAGGATTACCTGATTCAGTAAAAGAGAAAGTGGGAAAATTTTCATCAGCTAAAGAACTTTGGGATAAGATACATGATCTCTATTTTGAGGAATCTCCCATCACAAATCCAAAGAGTGTTAAAGAAAATTCAAGTATAGAACAAGAATAAAAATGCTCATCATGTCAAACAGTTTCGGAAGAAGAAAATTGTGAAGACGACATAGTAGACCTTGAACAAGAATTAATCATTTTTAGAAGAATTGATGAAAGAAAGAAATAAAAACAAGTCTCTTGTGAAACAATTAGTCAATAAGAATTCTCAAGAAAGTTCCAAAGAATCCCAACAGGTCATCATGAAACTCAAAGCTCAACTAGAACAAGCGATAAATATTGAAGAAACATACAAAAGTCAGATGGAAGAAAAGTAGTGTTTGGAAGTTGAAATAACAACACTAAGAAAGGAAGCAATGGAAGAGGAGCGGTGTTTGGAAGCCGAACGAAAGGAAGCAGAGAACAAAGAAAATATTTTGACAAGTCATCTTAAGGAAAGAACTGACGACTGAAATCATCTTGAAGCAAAATTGTTCAAGAAGAGAGAAGACTTGAAAAATAAATTATCTTCTTGAATGCCCAACTTGAAGAAGAAAAAAAAAAGGAAGAAGCCATGAAGATTCAGATGATGAAGAAAGAAGAAGAGGTTGAGAATCCCAAAGAAGAAGTTGTCACATTAACAGTTAAAATTGTCAAGCTCAGCAAGAACGTTGAAGAGAGAGAAACATTCACACCGTCATCAATAGAGAATGTTGAAGAGAAGCACTCTAGGTTGCCAGAAAAAAAGAATGAAGAAAAGAGAAAGAGTTATGCAGAAGTACTCAAAGGAAGGAATCATAGTCAACAAGAATTAAAAAAGAATGATTATAATAGAGATACATCTTCCACATTCAAATAGCAAAGAAGCTTCAATCATGGTGAAGGGATCAACATAAGAGAAGATCATGATCAACCAAGGCAAGAATTCAGAAGGACTACACCACAAATAAGATCATTCACTCCCAAGTATGTAAATTTATTTTATGGTCATTGTTTTAATTGCACTAACTTTGGACATAAATTTGTATATTACAGAGCATATGGAAGAAATTTTCAGACAATAAATACCTATGTGGATCCCCACAACATGGAATGTTACAAATGCCACAATTATGGTCACATAGCTCATGATTGTAGAAGCATGATTGATACTTCTATGAAAAAAAACATTGATATAAGATATAAGAGGGTTTGGAAAAGAAAACAAGAACATGTAAAGGGATATCAGATGAATGAAGGACACCTAGAAGTCATACTCTGAGGATTGGAAATAGTACGAGATGAAGAAAAATCTACAGGGAAAAAGGAATATGTTATATATAGGAAGTTATCAAGAAGAAATGGAAAACATGAAGAACATGTGAATAAAGAAAATGTCCCCAAGATCACAGGATTTGCAGTAGTGTGAGAAAGAAAAGAATAATAGGTGAATAAATAATAGGCCCAAGAAAGTGTACTTTCAGGAATTGTAGTGCAAGATCAATCCATAGGAAAAAATAAAGAAGTCAGAGTTTGAAAAGATGATGAGTCCACAGATAAGAGGAATATTACTCCCCATCAGAGCGGGTATTTTTCTAAGCCACCCGGCTTGGAGACTCCTAGTAAATATGAATATTGAACAGGAGGATTCCATTCATTAGCTACTATAGATCAGAGAACCATCCTTCGCTCAGGTTGAATTATTTGCATAGACATATTCAGAGCAGTGAGATAGAAGAAGTACATAATGACATATTGATTGGTTGAGAAGTAGTGTTCCCACATATATCAGTAAGTAGTTACACAGGAAAAATTTTATGATTGTATTCCACGTATGTATTTAGGTAGGGATATCTTCAGTACAGGTTGTTCCAGACATGCAGATTTCAATTTGAAGATAGAAAAGACCAATGGACACATTTGATTGAGTTTGAAGAAACAAGAATATGTGATGATCAGTTGCATCCATGATAGTATAGTGATAGATGGGTCAACATTGTGGACAGTTGTGTAGCATAGTTACATGGATAGAGATGGATTTATGAGATCATTGGCAGTTCTAGACAGATATATGACAGAGCATATTTACAATTTAAATCAATGGAATTCATGGACAAGTGGAATCAGTGGTTCACAAGAACACAAGCAGTGAATGGCACAACCGAACAGGGAAAGAGAAACCTTCTGTAGAATCTACATCATTAGAAGGACATTGTTGAACAATATGGTCAAGTGAACATGACAAGTAAATTAAGAAATCAAATTTTGAATGTTTTATATATATATATCAAATATTTACTAGAGGAAGCACTAATGGACAATTAGAATCCCTGGAAGAGAGAAAAGGAAACTTATATTGGAATCCCTGCATTTATCAACATGACATCCTACAGAGAAGTAAAAGGAAGAGAAATCGTCAAAGAAAGATATAAGGAAAGAAATATTAACAACATGCAGACAGGGGGAGACATACCGTCAATGGGAGTTATCCTTTTTCCCGTGATGACAAAGGGAGATAAAGAGAAAGATCAAGAATATTAAGAGTCAAGTGCATGAAGTCAGAAAAGGATTGTTTAGAGAAGGTATATTTTCAAGAGGAACATGAGGAGAGAAACATGTGAAGAGAAATAACAAAGCCATGGAAACATAGAGAAAGAATATATGCATGAAGACATGTGGGGAATACCCAAGGAGAGAGAACCTTTTCCATTGATGTCAAAGGGGGACAGTGAGAAACATTGATGAGGATAAATGGTTACGGGGGGAGCATGAGTATTGGAGCATCAGTGTTTCCATTAGAGTTGCCATCAATGTTGGTGTTTCCATCAATGCCAAAGGGGGATATTGTTGGACAAAGGGTTTGTACAGTTGGTTGCCATTGATGTCAACACTTGGATAAGTATGGAATCCCTAGAGATATGGTTGATATTGATGGTGAGTTAGTTGTTATTGATGGAGTGGTTGATGTGAACAGATGTGATGGGTGCATTTGACGTAGTCTACATGAAGCCCCGGAGGTGTGGTTATGGAACCCAAAGTTGATCAAGGAAACATTCACGAAGAATGATGTAAATGCAGGTAACTCACTCATGGATGGGCATTCCTCGTCACATTGTTTCTGGTGATAGGTGGTACGCCATGTGGTTCCTCGTGGTTGAGGATTTATGAGGTCATGAATTTGGAAGCCCCAAAGATGGGTTAAGAAGCCCCCAGTTGGTTACAATATCGATTAAGAATACCCTAATTGGTTGCAAGTCATTAATGAAATGTAAACGTGCAGGTTGTAACAAGAAAGTTCAAGAAGCCCTAAAGTTAAGGAAAGAGTTTAGTTAGAAAATATATATATACACCTCAAGAAGTCACACATAAGTACATTCACACACACATTCTATTGAATATCTTCTATGTGAGTAAGTGATTATTATCTGAGGTAACCAAGGATATATGCAATGAATTTCAGAGGGAAGATGAAGTAAATAAGGGAGAAATTCAAAGGGAGGATGAAGTCTTGTGATGATGTGTTATAAGGTATGTTATTTAAAGGTCATCTTTCTATTTTCACTATAACGTTTTTTTCTAGAATAATTTAGATATCGAAACTTGGAAGAGGTTGATAATACATGTCAAGGTACCTGTGGTAAACATGTCAACTTCTAGTTCATTTTATTTTTGGAGATACACTCTGTGGAAAATAGGGTTTTTGGCTAGTCCTGAAACTAGTCTCAAACAGGTGTTCTGGGTAAAACAATCATAACTTCTTTTTAGAGGATCCAAATTCAGTGAGACATTGATGTGTGGTGAGATACATAGTTTATGCATGATATGGTGTTGGCACATGGTATGGAACATGTTTTGGTTTATGCATGATTTGGTACAAGTTTAGTACATGGTATGGTATAGGTTTTGGTACATGATTAATGCATGATTTGGTATAGGTTTGGTACATGATTTGGTACAGGTTTGGTACATGTTGTGGTACACAGTTGATGTTTGGTATGGTACAGGTTAATGGTTTAGTACATGCTTTGGTACATGGTTGAGACACATATCTTGTGATGGTAAGTTGGTGATCTTGGTATATGTTTGATAGAGACATGTGTTGATGATGTTGGACATCTAGTTGAGAGTTGTCCTCGGTATATGATCCATATAAGAGGATCTAGCTGAGTATCGGTGATAGTGACAGGTTGGACAAGTTGATCAACGACTGGTTGGAAAGTGACAGGTTGATATGATAGGTTGGATATAGTGAAAGGTTGGATACAATGACAGGTTGATGTGACAGGTTGGATACAATGACAGGTTGACATTGACAGGTTCGATACAACAACAGGTTGACAGGTCATAGGTTGATGTGACAGTGGAAATGACTAGTGGCAGTGATAGTGGCAGTGAAAGTGATAGTGGCAGTGACAGTGGGAGTGATTGTGACAGTGGTAGAGATAGTGGCAATGACAGTGGTAGTGATAGTGGAAGTGACAATGGCAGTGATTATGGTAGTGACAGTTGGTCTACACTTATATTTTAGGGAAACAGGACAAGGCAAGGAAAGGGGGTCATAGCCTCTTTTCGGTTGGTGTCGGAGAACACAAGGAGTTGGATCTTACTTCAGGTTGGAGCCTGAGAATTAGGGGGGTTGTAGCCTCCTTCTGGTTGGAGCAAGAGAATTCAGGGAGTTGTAGATTCCTTCAGGTTGGTGCCTATAAATCAGGGGGTTCGTGCCTCCTTCGAATTGGTGCTGGAGAATTCAGAAGTCGGTGCTTCCTACAAATGTATTCTTGATATATATAAGAAATAATTTTGTGGTTTTCTCTCATTTGGGTTTCCACGTAAAATTTTGGTGTATTGTGTACTTGATGTCATCTTGTTTATGTTTACATGCTCATGCTATACTAAT
>JASDQU010103240.1:180489-204445 GCA_032191745.1 Picea mariana | reverse complement strand
TATTATACACCCAATCTATTTAAGTCAATTTATTGAATAAATAACATTAACTTTAAATAAATCAAGTATACTAAGACATTACACACCCATGAAAACAATAATAATATTAATTTTAATACAACGTAATAATATTGTTGACACTCATAAGGTATGTATGTATAGCTAGTGCATAAATAGTTTGTGCATGTACTGATTACAACAATCATCACATCTAATGCACCATTTATGTATGCTCACAACCAAGTCGATAGTGCAATAAACCTAATAATGAATTTGTAATATACCTTATTGTATATTACATAGTCTATTAATTATTAATTATATTGTTAATGTATTAATTATAACATTATTGTAAATTCACGTCCATTGTCTAAAAGAAATGACTATATTCATTCACGTGTATTTATACATGCTAGTGTAAACCTATTTCATCATCGAATAATAAATTAATAAGTATTGAATACATAAATTTTCATATATATCTTTCCTTCTTATTTCAATTGGAATCAAAGCCAGGATGGGCCTAGACACCATGTCTTTGTTGGAAAATTGGGTATCATTGATTTCAGCCTTAGAAGAATCCCTAAAGCAAAGCCCAAAATCCCCTAAAAGTCATGATGAATGGAATTGTTAATGGTTGATATTTACATGATGTGCTTAAGGTTAAAATGGTAAAAAGTGCTCAATATTGATTCATCCCCCCCTCTCACTATTGGTGAATATTCCAACAATTGGTATCAGAGCAGTTTCCTTCAGGAATAGTCTAACCATTGGAAGGAAGATCATGGATAAACAAGGAGAATTTACCAAAAATGAAACACCATTGTTTGATGGGAAAAATTATGCATTTTGGAGCATAAAAATGAGAGCATTTTTTAAAGAACATGGATTTGATGTTTGGCAAGTTGTAGTAAATGGATACAATACACCAATTTCTCCCCCAACAGATAATGTTGGATAAAAACTAAGTGAATACAATTAAAAGGCTATAAATTTAATTCTAAGTGATCTACCAAGTTCAAAATTTGTTAAGGTTATGCATTGTGATTCTGCAAAGGAAATTTGGGACAAGCTCAAGAATATTTATGAAGGAGATGCTAAATTCAAAGGGGCCAAGCTTCAAACTTACAAAGGACAATTTGAACATATGAGAATGAAGGAAGATGAATATATTGCATCTTATTTTCTCTAAGTTGATGAAATTGTGAATACTATAAGAGGACTGGGAGAAAAGATTGAAAATTTAGTTATTGTACAAAAGATATTGAGATCTCTCCAATGTGATTTGACCCTAAAACATCATCTCTAAAAGAAAGAAGAGATTTGGCTATGTTGAGTGTGGATGAATTACATGAAATACTTATATCATATTAAATGAGAACATAATAGAAAAATCCATCCAAAAGGGAAGCAACTTTCAAATCCTCCAAGAAGACAAGAAAGAACAAGCCAAGATAAAAACCTTGCTCCAGCGATAGTGATGATCTAGACAATGAAGAAGAATATAACTTTGTAAGAAATATTAAAAGTTGAACCAGAAAGTACAAAGGTAAGCTTCCTTTCAAATGTTTTAAATGTGGTAAAGTTGTTCATTTTTATTCCAAATGTCCTTCTGCAAGGGGTTTAGATAGTGATGAAGAAGAAGTTCCTAAGAAAGAAAAGAAATATCATAAAAGAGACAAGGAAAGAAATAAAGGAATAATTTTGAAAAACAAAAGTCTTTATTAAAAATTATGATAGTTCATCATCTGATTAGGGTGATGATAGTGACAGTGACTCAAGAAGAGTATTATTCATGGCATTAGAGACTCAAGAAGAAACTATTGAAAATAATGAAATAGACTATGAAGAAGAAGGAAAAGTTAATCTTGAGGAAGAACTGATCAGTTCCTTAAGTGATATAAGAATAGAAAGGAAGAAAAACAAGCATCTCAAAGAAGAGTTAAGTAAACTAAAGGAATTCTTTCAAAAACCTAGAAACAATTATGAAGAAGCCAAGCAGACTATCGTAGATCTAAAGATTCAGTTGGAAGAAGCCAAAGTGATTGAAGAAACACTTAAGAGACAAATGGAAGAAAATAACAAAGAATATGGAAGATGAAATAGTCCCACTAAGAAAGAAACTACAAAAGAAGGACATCCAACTAAATTTTGGCAATAACACCAAAATATTGGATGAAATCATCTCCAATAAAAAATCATTCTATGACAAGTTTGGACTCAAATACAAACAAAAAAATATTGATGAGGGTTCAAGCTCTATGATGACAGGAAATGAGGAAGAGCCAAGAAGTTATGCAGATACTATCAAGGGTTCCATTAAGAAAGAAGAATGAAAGCCTCTAAAGAAGGACATACAAAAACTAGAAATAAAGAAGAATCAAGAAGAAGATTGTGCATTTAGAGGAACATGGAATCAACAACCAGCTATGAAAAAGACCCAAGAACAAGATTATGATTTCATAAGAACAAGACCAACTAGAAGACCACCCATACCCAGGTACCAAAACATATTTCTTGGCTAGTGTAACTCTTGCAACAATTTTGGGTATAAAGCCATAAATTGTAGAGCCTATGCAAAGGGAAAAAACACCTTGAACATAAGTAGCTATGAAAATCCCAAGAATCATTATGAAGGAAATTATCCTAGAAAGTCTCATGCGGCATTTGACAAAAATTATAACAGTTTTAGTGCTCTAGGTTATGAAATTGAATGCTACAAATGTAACAATTTATGACACATAGCCAGAAATTGAAAAAGTGATTTGATAGTTTCTTCAAGGGAAATTAGGCATGTTCCTTTAAATCATATAGGGGAACGACACAAAACTTGGAAAATGAAGTAAGGAGATTTGAAGGTTGAGGAATGTGGGTTTTCCTTACAAGCCAAAAATAGAAGAAGCCATTAGTATATTTACAGTGGATTCTCAAAGCATATGACTGGAGGAAAAAACATATTTGTAACATTAAAGAAATAAAAATAGGGGCTTGTCACATTTGAAAATGATAACTCAACCAAAATTATAGGAAAAGGCACAATCAGTCTTGGAAACAAAGATGTTGTGGCAGAAAATGTCCTACTTGTTGAAAATATGAAGCATAATTTGCTAAGTGTGACATAAATGTGTGATCATGGACACACACTTATATTCAATTCAAAATAATGTGAAATAAGGAAAGAAGGATCAGGCAGACTAGTGGAAACATTGACAAGGACTCCAAACAACATATACATCTTGAATGGGATCGAAGAAGAAAGACATTGTTTGGGAAAATAAGATGAAAGTTGGATTTGGCATAAGAGAATGGGCCACATAAACTTTGATAATATTTTCAAGATCAACAATAATAAAGTTATAATAGAAATGCCAAAAATTTCAAAGCCAATGAATACTATGTGCAAGCATTGTCAACATGGAAAACAAACAAAAGTTGAATTCAAGACAACAAAATGCTCTACGACAAAACCAATGGTGATTGTACACACTAATTTATGTGGGACCACTAGAAAAAAAGGATTGGATGGTGAACAATACTTCATGCTAATCATTGATTACTACAACATAATGACCTGGGCTTTCTTCCTCAAGAAAAAGTCAGAAGCTTTCGAATGTTTCAAGGTATTCAAAGAACTGGTTGAAAATGAAACTGATTTGAAAATAAAATTTTTAAGATCATATAATGGAGGTGATTTTACTTCAAATGAATTCAGGGAAGAATGGGGAATAAAGAGATAATTCTCAACAACTAGAACACCTCAGCAAAATAGATTTGTTGAAAATAAGAATAGAACTATACAAGAAATGGTCAGAACCATGTTGAACGACTCCAAGCTAAGTGATATATTTTGGGGACAAGTAGTGCATAAAGTCATTCATATCTTGAGCCGAGTATTTTTTAAGCCTTAGAAAAAGTCCCATGATATGTATAAAATCCCTTATTATGCCCTAGATATTGAATTATTACATTTCTAGTAGGTCATATAAAACCCTTCTTTGCACCCTTTCATTATAAGTGTAACCCTTTGTCTCCTATATATATATATATATATATATATATATATATATATCAAGGAGATCTAGTATTAAGATCATATTATCTCATCTTATATTTTGTTCTAAAGTTTATATATTGTAAATAAGGTTTCCCCCTCGAAGTGGACTGAATTTTATTGATTTCTTATCATTTTTAAGGCGTTGGATCATAACATTTGGTATCAGAGCTCAAGGTCTTAGGGTTTCGTTGCTACATCTGAGACACCTCAAAATTTTAGCTATAACTTTTTTTCTACAACATTTTCGAAGGAACCCCTTGGAGGATACTTATCAGACAGACCAAGGTATGTTGGGTTCAAATTTCATCTCCTGAGTAATGGAAGAAGTGTCCTCAGACACACACTTTTATTAAATAGGAAAAGAAATTACATATGAGAATTTGCAAGAGTTTACACCCGAACAACTCAACACTCTTGCAATGAGCTATATATAAGATAAATGTCCTAACTAAATCTAGTTATGGATCACTTATTAAATAAACAAGTGTCCATTTAGAATAAATGTTATCTTAAAAATCTTTTAACTATACTCCTAATTTAGAGCCTAAGATACGACACCTTTCTAGAGTCATATCTTTTACAACAATATTCTATTTCTAAATGTCTCCATTTATTTATCAAATATTCTAGATTATTAATTTAATATTCTAAATTAATAATCATTTTATTCTAACTTTTTAAACTATGATATTTTTATTTTTGGATCATCTAACATTCCCCCCTATGATCCAAAGATACATTAAAACAGATACCAAGTTCATCCCTGAACTTAGTAAATTTTATTCTGCCAAGAGGTTTCATAAAAATGTCAGAGATCTGATTTTCTGAAGGACAATAAGTTGGCTTGATGACATCCTTTGAAATGAGTGATCTGATATGATGATACTCGGTGTCCACATGCTTTGTCTTTGAATGAAAAACTGGATTCTTGGCAAGATTAATGGTTGAATGGTTGTCGATAAATAATGATGTAGCTTCTGTCTGAGAAATGCCCAAGTCCTACAAAACTCTACGTAACCAAACAGTTTCACATGTTGCTTCCCATGCTGAGATGTATTCTGCTTCTTCTGTAGAAGTGGCAACTGTAGATTGTTTCTTACAATTCCAAGACACTTTTGTTGAACCCAAGTTCATTAAATAATTTGATGTTGATGCTCGATCATCAATAATTCTGGAAAAGTCGACATCTAAAAATCCACCAAGTACAAAATTTTTAGTCTTTTTATAAACAAGACCAAAATATTTTGTTCCTTGGATATATTGAAGAACCCTTGTGGCTGCATTCCAGTGACTGTCCCATGGTTGTTTCATAAAGCATGAAAGAAAATTGACTACATAAGATAGATTTGGTCGAGTATTTTTCAAATAAATCAAGCTGCCAATCAACTATCTATAAATAGTGTTGTCTACCATTTCCCCCCTTCAAAATTTGAAAGTTTCAAGTGTTGTTCCATAGTGGTAAGAGATGGTTTGCAATCCTTCATTCCAAAACGCTGAAGAATTTTTGTTGCATACTTACTCTAAGAAATGAAAATATGATGTGGACGTTGGAATACTTCAATTCCAAGATAGTACTGAAGTAATCCCAAATCTGTCATCTTAAAACCTGCATGTAACTCCTTTTTCACCTGTGCAATATGATCATCATTGTTTCCTATAATGATAAAATCATCTACATGCATAACAAGAATCACCAGATATGGACCCTGTTGATGGATATACAAAGTATCATCAGACCATATACTTTCATAGATATAGCTTGTGTAAGACAAGGTTGTGGAATCATCCTGAATTTAGTCATCGTGAAATTTTCTCTATAAAGTTTTTTATGTACATTTCAGACCTTGAAATCCAGAAGCTATTCATAGAAATTATCAAGGTAGGTTTTAGAAAAATTTCATCTTCTAGGTCATCCTACTTTTGTAGATACACCCTGTGTAAGATAGGGTATCTGACTAGTCATATTAACTAGTCTCAAACAGATGTTTAAGGTAAAACAATGATATCTTATTCAGTGAGTATCCAAATTAAGTGAGACCAGTTGCATTGAACAATGGACAGTCTATAGTATTTCTGTTGCAAGTTTCAGAATCAAATATAATATATTGTGATCTAGGCACGCTTTACAAGTACGCTCTCTTGGAAGGGACAAAAATCAGCAAGGTGTGGGGAAGTTACCATAACTTTCACTTGGCATGTCCAATTTTGATCAAACCTTATGGCATTGCAGAGAGGAAATATCATATAACTATAGAACAAAATTTCAAACCTAGAAGGGCCAAAATTTTAGAAATACACCAGAAGAAAGGTCAGCCAAGAGAACAAACTCTAAATTAAGGTTTTTAAAGGTACGTATCTTATAATTGGCATAATTATTTTTGGAATATCTGTTTCAGGTGATTTGAAATTTGTGATAAATATAGAATAGAGGAGTATTATTATTATTACTCCATATAGATCCCAAAAAGGTGACAACACCTATTAAACTTGAAGAAGTCTCATCTATGACTCAAGAAGAAAATGAGGACACACATAACAGGTTGTCCAAATTGGAGGAACAAATTAAGAATGTGAGTGAAAAGTCTAATAATTGGGTAAACTCACAAAGACAAATTCAAGTAATGTGTAGAATACCTAGGGATGTACTATGGGGTACCTAGGGAGGTACCCAATGGGAATTTGGTTATGTATTATTAGTGGAAGTCATTTAATATATGAGAATGTGGTCATTCAATGTACGGTGAACTAGGTCCACTATATTAATAAAGGCCCACTATGGTAGTTAGATGTAATAAATGTGAGAAGGCTCTCGACAAGGTTCCTAGGGGATAGAGAGAGCTATATAAAGAAGTGTAAGCAATGTAACGAAACATAGTGAAGAATATTGTGAATTTATCAAGCATTGCTTGAGGAGTGTTATCCTTCCTTAAGGATTAATATATGGTGTTACCCTACCTCAAGGGTTTTGTTTACATTCTTGTGTTCAGTATTTTGGTGAATGGTTTGGCTTATTCTTGTTGATATTATGGGTTTATTTTGAGATTTATCTCTATATCTATTCAAGTACTTAACAATTGGTATCAAATCACTTTCCTTGGCCAAAGAAGGGAAGAATGTTTTGCTCTTTTTGCAGATTTTATTTTTTTAGGGAAAAAAAGGGCAGAACACTTCAGGTTCATATATGACACTTTATGTGTATAATTTAGCCAAAAACATTGGATTTTTGAATTCCTATCAAAAAAATACCCAATTTCAAAAAAACAATCATCTTAAACGAAGTCTAAGAAGTAAAGTTATGAGCATTTTAAATTCAACATTTTTTTAGGGTTTTCCAGAAAAAAACCGTGATTTTTTATAGTGATTAATGTTTAAAACCCTTGTCCTATTTTTGGGGTTTTTCATAGCAAGATGTATTTTACAGGGAAATGTGATGGCCCTAGTATTTAAGCATTCTTTAAAGAAATAAAATCAGCATGGGAAGAGAATTGGCCCCATTGGGTAGCTCACAAATTACAAGGTGAGGTTGTCATTTGGTGGAACTCACTTGATTACAAGGAGATGATGACACTCTCCAGTGGATAATTTGAAAAACTATTGTTAGATAGGTGGTCTCATGAAAAAAATAAGGATACAGAGAGCACCAAGGGTTTATTTTCATGTGACAAATCTATATTACAAGTTCATGGTTGTATTCATAAAGAAAATGTCATTGTTTCTATTAACCCTAGTTGTGTACAAAATTTTATCAATGTTCATTTGGTTAATAGATTGCAAGTTCCTGCAAAGGATATTCACAACACAGGTTGTTGATAAACATGTTCAAATTTTTAAAGATTTGAAGATCACTATGGATAAATATGTGTTGCATTCAGATTTTCATGCTATAGATATGGATGATGTGGGTATTGTTTTGGGATATTGTAATATACCATATATTAAATGTATGCAGAACAGAAATAAAATGCTAGTAATGGCAGAATAACAACAATATAACCAGAACATTCACCACAATAACACTGAAATGATATAAGAATAACAACAGAAATAGCACTTTGAATCTGAAAGCAATGTTCACGGGCCTCTTCGAGGGGGCAACCTCCAGTTGAGCAGATATCTATTACAATAATATCCAAGCTAGGGTTCTCATACCCTCGACTCCTATTTATACTAAAAAGAAGCATCTAGAGGAAGATCCTTCTAGAAGCGGAAGCTTCTATTAGGTCTTCTTACATCCGCCTTATTCTATTTTATTGAAAGGCGTTATTAATATTGACCTTTGTTACATATTAATATATTGTTCTTCCTATGTGTGGGTTAGGACCCTAACATGTCCGCCCCCTTAAAAACAACCTTGTCCTCAAGGCTTGAGATGAGGAAATTACTGCAGAATGGTAGTTGGTTCCCAAGTGGCATCTGTTGGAGTTGTATCTTTCCACTGGACTAGCACTTCCTTGATGGTTCTCTGACGTAGGCAACACTCACGCTGGTCCAAAACTACTTCTGGTTGTAGGCAAATGGATCCTTCTTCAACTAACTTTGGAAGGTTGGTTTGAATTTGGCACTTAGCTCCAATCATCGTCTTTAAGCATGAAACATGAAAAACAGGATGTAGCTTTGAATGGTTGGGCAAAGCTAACTGATAGGCGACTTGTCCCACACACTTGAGCATGGTATAAGGACCCATAAAATTTGGGCGCTAGCTTCTGACAATGCTCGGCCTTGAGGGAAGTTTTCTTGTAAGGTTGCAGTCGAAGAAACACATGATCCCCTTCTGCAAATTAACATTCAGAGTGACCTTGATATGCTTGTTGCTTCATGCGATTATGTACCATGACCAAATTCTCTTTGAGGGTACAGAGAATGGCCTCTCGAGCTATAAGTGTTAGGTCAACCGCCTGGACCTTCGAGACACCCGGTAAGTATGAGAGAACTGAAGGTGTCTTTTGTCCATATATCGCTTCAAAAGAAGTCATGCGTGTCGCTGTATGGTATGAAGTGTTGTAACACCATTCAGTTAGGGGTAACCATTGAGCCCACTAATTTTTATTTTCCGAGGCAAAACACCTCATATATGTTTCCAAACACTTGTTGACAACTTCCATTTGGCCATCAGTCTGGGGATGATAAGTTGTGCTGAGATGAAATTATGTGCCTTGTATATTGAACAGTTCTTGCCAAAAATTGCTTATGAAAGTTGGGTCACGATCAAAAACAATAGAGTGTGGCATGCCATGAAGCTTGAAAACCTGATCCATGAAGATTTGAGCCACCGTGGATTCTGTAAACGGGTGTTGAAGGGTGCAAAAATGAGCATACCTGGAAAGGCGATCAACAACCACCATGATGACGGATTTATTTCCTGATTTGGGTAAGCCGGTAATAAAATCTATAGAGATATCCTTTCAAATAGCGGGTGGAATCGACAACGGTTGTAGTGTGCCCGGCGATTTGACTATTTCTCCCTTGTTGCATTGACACACATCACATTCAGCTACAAAATTATGAATGTCCTGTTTCATACCATCCTAGAAAAAGGAACGTTTGACCCTGTCATAGGTTTTGGTGAACCCGGAGTGCCCTGTTGTGGGTGTAGCATGAAGCTCAGAAAGTACCATGGATTTAAGATTTGATTGTTTACTTAAATACAAACGGCCTTTGTATCGAAGTTTCTCATGGAGCCAAAAGTACCCTGGGGAAGATGGAGCATTGGACTGCAATTGTTGGATCAACTATGAACTTTTGGGGTCTTGTAGCCATTCCTGGTAAACGACTTGGAGCTAATCTGGTACAATGAATGAAAGAGAAAAAAGGGATCCTTCATCTTCATATTTTCGGGAAAGTGCATCTGCAACCACATTGTCTTTTCCTTTCTTATAAATGATCTCATAATCATATCCAAAGAGTTTAGTCACCCATTTTTGTTGTTCTAGGGAGGAAATGCGTTGTTCCAGAAAATACTTGAGGCTTTGATGGTCTGTCTTAATTTGGAACTGTTGCCCCAATAGATAAGGATGCCACAGATCCACAGCATGCAGAATAGTCAACATTTCATTTTCATAGATGGATTTGCCTAGATTTCTTTCAGATAGTTGCTTGTTGGTAAAGGCCAAAGGTCGACCCTCTTGCATAAGGACAACACCAATTCCTTTCCCTGAGGCATCACATTCCAACACAAAGGTCTTTATGAAATTGGGAAGGGTGAGGACTGGAATGGTGCACATGGCCATCTTCAAGGTTTGAAAAGCTTGAGCAGCAGCTGGAGTCCAAGTGAAAGAGTTCTTTTTTAGGAGAGCAGTGAGCGGTGCTGCAATCTTCCCATAATTCTTAACAAACTTGCGATAATACCCTATTAAGCCTAGAAATCCATGCAAGATATTAAGAGTCTTTGGGTGAGGCCAGTCTTCCATAGCTTCAATCTTCTTAGGATCCACCCTAACGCCATTTTTGCCAACCAGATGACCCAAGTATTCTACTTCTGAGGTGCCAAAATCACATTTAGACTGTTTCAAGAAAAGTTGGTGTTGAGAGAGTAGATGGAGAACTCGATCCACATGAGCAAGATGGTCTGTCTAGGTTTTTCTATAGATGAGGATATCATCAAAGAAAACTAAGACAAAATGGTGGAGAAAAGGATGGAAGAAATTATTCATGAGGCTTTGGAAGGTGGAGGGGGCATTACACAAGCCAAAGGGCATGACCAAAAACTCATAGTGGCCCTCATGAGTTCTAAAGGAAGTCTTGGGAATATCTACCTCTTTCATACGGATCTAGTGGTAGCCCGAATGAAGATCCAGTTTAGTGAAGAATTGGGCACCACTCAATTCATCCAGGAGGTCATCAATGACAGGAATGGTGAATTTGTCTTTGATGGTAAGTTTGTTGAGGGCACAGAAGTCAGGACACATTCGCCAAGAACCTTATTTCTTCAGGACCATGACCATAGGATATGAATAGGGGCTCGTACTAGGGCATATAACGCCTGCATGAAGGAGTTCCTGGACCATTTTCTCAATTTCATTTTTTTGGGAAAAGGGGTGACAATACAGACGAATATTGAGAGGAAGGCTTCCGAGTACAAGGGGTATGGAATGATCATGAACACCACGGGAAGGAGGGAAGCCTTGGGGAGTGGAAAAGACCAATTGATGTTTAGAAAGGATGGCTTGGAGGTCTTGCGGTATGGAAGGTGTCTATGTTTCTTGTATGGCATGGAGTTGGGTGATAACACCAGAATGACCCTTTTTTAGCAGCTTTTCCATGTGATGGGAACTAATGATCTCAGGTGAACCTGTGGCGATGCCTTGGAACTTATATTGGTGGCCCTCCTAGTCGAATTTCATGGTTAAGTCTTTAAAATCCATGAGAATGGGACCCAAAGTCCTTAGCTAGTCTGCACCCAGCACAATGTCACAACCTCCCATGTCGATAGAAAACATATGGTATTTCATGTGGTAGTCACCCATTTGGAGATGCACATTTTCACAACGCCCTCCACATTTCATGGAACCGCCATTGGCAATCATGATTTGGACATTATTGATGGCATGGATGTAGCAATGAGTTTCTTGGGCAATGCAGCGATGAATAAAATTATGGGTGCTTCCACTATCAACCAAAATGATGACCTTCCGATGCTTGATGTAACCGATTAGATTGAGGGTTTGGGGAGTGGAGAAGCCAGTGAGAGCATTGAGGGAAATGACTGGTTCTACTTCGAGAGGGTCTGAGGGAGGGGTTATGTCAGTGGATTTAGGTGATTCAGACATAGAGGGAGTTTCTTCATCTTCTTCCGAAATCTCCTCGGAGATGGCCATAAAAAGATTTTGTTATTTACAATTGTGGCCCAAGAAATATTTTTCATCACAGTTATAACAAAGGCCTTTGAGTCGGCATTCATCCATTTCAGCCCGAGTCAATTTTTGGATCTTTAGTGGAGCATAGGGAGTAGTGGGATTTACTGGTTTAAGGCGAGGGATGAAGGAGGGTTTGCGGTTTTGAGAAGATACAACCTATTGTGCTTCTTTAGCTATTTTGGTAGCCTCCACCCAACTCTCAGGCCGATCCATGAGGACATGGGCCCAAATTTCATCCTTGAGGCCATTGATAAAACACTCTCGGAAAAAGGCATCAGACATGCCCTCTGTTCTAAAAGCTAGGTTCTCAAAGGTAGCTATAAAGTCTTCCACTGTTCCTAATTGTTTCAGCTTTGTCAAATGGCCCAAATGGTTGGTGTCAGTGTCAAAGTGTTCATAAATCTCTACCACAAATTGTGTCCAAGCAATATACCCTTGACAAGAATTTTTTCTCCATTTCCACCATTGCCAACGTTCTTGATCTAGATGGAGAATACAATATTGGAGTTTGGCCAAGTCATCTGTAATGTTGTATAAAGAGAAGTAATGTTCCATTTGGGTTACCCAACCGGTGGGGTCCGAGCCATCAAATTTGGTCACATCCACCCATGGAAGGCGTAGGTCACATTGGAAGTGATGGTTCTGCAAGGTATGGGAAGGAGAGAAACGGTCACCTTCAGTATACGGGGGTGAGGAAGAGGAAGGGTTATCTGTAGGGATATGTAGTTTGGTGCAGAGTGTCGAAAAGAATGATTCAAGATGGGTGGTAAGGTCTTGTTGGATTTTTCCCATTGAGGACTGCATGGTTATATTGATGGTGGCGACATTGGCACTGAGTTGTTTCACTTCTTGTTGGGTCTCAATGAGACCATACTGCAAGGTGTTGAAGCGAGCTTCCAAGTATTGGCTACAAGTATGGGCCATGAGGATGGGGGAACTGAAATGGGGCATGTGGGGTAAAATTTGTTTTCCGAAAAAATGATATGGATGAATGTGATAAGGGTGAAGAGATGAATCCAATGGAATAAGGCTGAAATAATGGTGAAAAAATTTCCAGAATTTTTTTTTTTTTTTTTTAACATTCGGTCTGAATAATATTGCAAAGAGGAAATGCCCAAATTCTTAACCAAAAAGAAATGTGTATTTAATTGGCAACCCGAACACAGTTGCGCGACAATAGATCTTGTCTGTTTTAATTTGTTTATGTTTCTATCCCCAAGGGTTAGGTATTCAAGCGTTCTACAGACAAGGGTTTTCCCTGTGCTATAGCTCTCTTATATATGTGTGGGGTCCAATAGTAGTACTCGGCCCAATATCTCAGGGCACTAACTAAGGAGGATAGACCGTACCCTTAGCCGTACTACTTGAATACCCAGGTACTAGAGAGTATCTTCCCGAGTGCTATTCTCGGTGACACTATAGCACTCAGGCGGTCGATCGATTTATCTAAAGAGGGATTCAGGTAATCTAGGTCGATCCATACACAAGTGTTGTCTGATGCAATACCACTCAAAGGGGTACCAACAGGGGTTACAAGGGTGGCCAACAGATGTGTGCTTAAGTGCCACTTATATTTCCTGCATGTATGAATCCCTCAACCGCGGGTTTATGCGCGTAACGACAGATCTCTGTGGCTTAAAGATGTTGGAATACGTCTCTACCCTGAAAAAAAAATTAACCCACACTTTCTTCCGAGGAAAGTGCTCTGATGCCACTTGTAATATACCAGATATAAAATGTATGTAGAATAGAAATAAAATGCTAGTAATGGCAGAATAACAACAATATAACCAGAACATTCACCACAATAACACTGAAATGATATAAGAATAAAAACAAAAATAACACTTTGAATCTGAAAGCAATGTTCACGGGCCTCTTCAAGGGGGCAACCTCTAGTTGATCAGAGCTCTATTACAATAATATCCAATCTAGGGTTCTCATACCCTCGACTCCTATTTATACTAAAAAGAAGCATCTAGAGGAAGATCCTTCTAGAAGCGGAAGCTTCTATTAGGTCTTCTTACATTCGCCTTATTCTATTTTATTGAAATGACTTATTAATATTGACCTTTATTACATCCGAATATATTGTTCTACCTATGTGTGGGTTAGGACCCTAACAGATATCCTTGGATGGACTCAGTTGGTACAGTTAATATTAATGTTCAAAATAAGTTTTTAAATCTTTGGTACAAGAAAAAAAAATCACATTACATGATGTGTCTCTTAGTAAGAAAGATGGGCCCATGGAGGCCAAGAAAGAAGTTATTGCAGAGTTTGAAATTGAATCAGAGGTGGAGTCTACAAAAGAAGATGAAGAAAAACCACAGGAAGGACATAATCAGGAAGCTAAAGAGGTCATTGGCTCAAAGGCACAAAGTGTTTCATATTTGAAGAAAAAAGAACATATTCCTACAATTGTTGTATATCGCCATCCACATCATATAGAGAAACAAGGATCATCAAGGAAAGGGCATGTGCATCAACACAAGCATGCACCAACAGGGAACCATACATGGAACTGATCAAGAGGTGCATGGAGGAATATCGACACTGCATGGAGGAATACTGACACTACGGGAAGAGCTCAAGCTACAGAAACAATCTCATGGAAACCCCGACATGATGCAGACCAAGATGAGGGTGGCAAGGCGACAAATGGACATCATTTTTTACTTCCATTGGGATGGATGGATGGTTGTACTTGGTACTAGTTGGCTACATTTCTTAGTCAGTAATATTTTGTGGTTTATTCTCGTGTTTCGAGGACGAAACATGTGAAGGGGGATGTAATGTAGTATACATAGGGATGTACTATGGGGTACCTAGGGAGGTACCCAATGGGAATTTGGTTATGTACTATTAGTGGAAGTCATTTAATATATGATAATGTGGTCATTTAATGTAAGGTGGACTAGGTCCACTATATTAATAAAGGCCCACTATGGTAGTTAGATGTAATAAATGTGAGAAGGATCTCTAGAAGGTTCCTAGGGGATAAAGAGAGCTATATAAAGAAGTGTAAGCAATGTAATAAAACATAGTGAATAATATTTTGAATGTATCAAGCATTTCTTGAGGAGTGTTATCCTTCCTAGGTACCCCATAGTACATCCCTAGGTATACTACATAATGGAAGGGAAGATGGATGGCATGAAAAACAAGATGGATGATATTGAAAATAAGATGGAAGAAAATAAGAATGACATAAAAAAATAAATGAAAAATATTTATTCCCTAATATTTCAATATATAGATGGGAGATTCCCTAAATGAGACATCAAAATGGAATGGACTCATGAAAATAATGGTAGTAATCATGTTGAACAAATTGTCAATAATAAGTCATTTAGTGAATCTAACTCTAATAGTGGAGTTAATTTTGGTGGGAGTCCTAAATTCAACTTTCCAAAAATTGAATTAAAGAAGTTTGATGGTACAAAGGTATTTACCTGGGTAAACCAAATAGAGAAATATTTTGAACTACACATTATTATGGATGATAAGAAAAGGATTCACATAGAAACCTTGAAATTTGAGATAAAACCATGTCAATGGTATCAATGGATAGTGAAAAGGAAACCCCCTTTATATCACTACACTTGGGGTTTATTTACAAGAGACTTAGAAGCACAATATGGGAAAATTTGGGAACAAGACTACTTCAGTCAATTGGCAAGAATCAAGAAGTTATGTGATATTGAAGAATATAATTCAAAATTCTTGGTATTGGACACAAGGGTGGATAACCTAAGTGATGAACACTTGCTAGAAGCTTACATGGGTGGATTAAAATAAGACATTAAACATGAACTTTTCTTAAGACAACCTACAAGTATGATGGAAGTTATGCAAAATGCTCGTCATATTCATGCCAAAAATAAGGCTACACACAAGTATAGCATTGGAGACAGAGATAATTTTAGGGGTCATAAGACAACCATATCTCAACCAAAAAGGTTGACACCTCATCAAATCGATGAAAGAAGAGAAAAATGACTATGGTTCAACTGTGACAGCAAGTACAGTAAAGGGCATAAATGTGGTGAGAAGAAATTGTTCTCCATAGACTATGAAGAGAAAGAAGATAGTTTACCTAAACCAACAAGGTTGACACCTCAACAAATGGATGAAATAAGAGAAAAGGGACTGTGTTTTAATTGTGACAACAAGTACAGTAAGGGGCATAAATGCGGTGAAAAGAAATTATTCTACATAGATTGTGAAGAGGAAGAATATCAAGAATTGGAACCATCACAAGACCCAAATCTAGAAGAGACTACTACAACAATATCTTGTCATGATTTGGCCGGAATTGTTACTCCACAAACCCTCAAGATACAAGGATACATCAAAAAGAAAAAGGTAATAATATTGATTGATTCAAGTAGCACCCATAATTTCATCAATTACAAATTAGCAAAAGATCTCAATTGTTTTGTATATCCTGCACCAGAGTTTCAAGTAATGATTGCAAATGGAGGTACCCTAAATTGTTCAAGGAAATGTCATAATATTAAGCTCAACATGGAGGATTATTTTCTGGATAGCCCCATGATTTCCATCCAAATGTGGGGTGTTGATGTTGTATTTGGGGTCCAATGGTTGCAATCACTGGGAATAGTGGCCTTTGATTTTCAAAATATTTTTATGATATTTTCCTCAAATGTCAAGGAAATTGAGCTTAGAGGTATCCAAGGGAAACCCTATAAAGTGATAAGCTCTAATAGCATGGAACAATAAATCAAAAAATGACACCAAGGTGTAATTGCACAATTGTTCTCACTTGATGTTCAAACATCTATAGCCTCGGCTCCATCAGATCTCCAAATAATTATCAACAATCATTCCAAGGTATTTGGTGAAATTCCTAAGGGTTTTCCACCTACTTGATACCATGAGCATGCTATTCATTTTCATCCAGGAAGTATACCACCTAGCATTAGGCCTTACAGGTATCCATATGCACAAAAGAGTGATATTGAACGCATGATCCAGGAAATGTTATAGGTTGGCATCATTCAACATAGTCAAAGTTCTTTCTCTTCACCAATGGTGTTGGTTACAAAAAAGGATGGCTCATGGCATATGTGTCCATATTATAGACAACTCAACAAAATGAAAATCAAAGATAAGTTTCATATCCCTGTCATTGATGAATTACATGGAGCAAAATTCTTTACTAAGTTGGATCTTCGTTCGGGATATCATCAAATCATAATGAGACATGAAGACATTCCTAAAACAACTTTTAGAACACATGAAGGTCATTATGAATTTTTGGTTATGCCATTTGGACTAACTAATGCACCTTCAACATTTCAAATCTTGATGAATTCCATTTTCAAGACCTTCCTTAGAAAATTTGTGTTGGTATTTTTTGATGACATACTAATCTGCAACAAATATTGGGAAGAACATGTACAACATGTTGATAGAGTATTACAACTATTGGAAGAGAAACAACTTTATGCAAAGCCTTCCAAGTGTTCCTTTGGGGTTCAGGAAGTGGAATATTTGGGTCATATTGTATCTCATGAAGGTGTAAAAGTGGACCCTAACAAAATTAAATCTATAAGAGAATGGCCAATTCCCAAAACCTTTAAGAAAATTAGAGGATTCTTAGGATTGACAGGTTATTACCGCAAGTTTGTCAAGAACTGTGGTCAAATAGCAGCACCTCTAACAACATTATTAAAAAAGGAATAATTTTCTTGGACAGAAGAAACAACCAAATCTTTTGAAAAACTTAAGGAGGCTATGTGTACAACCCCCGTCTTGACCACACTTGAATTCACAAAAACATTTATTGTAGAGTGTGATGTCTCAGGTCATGGAATTGGTGCAGTTTTAATGCAGGAAGGAAGGCCCTTTGCCTTTGAAAGAAGAAAAATTAAAGGAAAATTTTTAGTCAAACCCATTTATGAAAAAGAAATGTTGTCCATACTACATGTAGTTCAAAAATGGTGCCCCTACGTAATAGGAAGACACTTCAAGGTAAAAACAGATCATGGAAGTTCGAAGTACTTTTTGGAGAAACGCTTATCTTCATAAGAGAAACAAAAATGGGTTACAAAGATGTTGGGTTATGACTTTGAAATTATATACAAAAAAGGAAAACATAATGTTGTGGCAGATGCCCTTTCTAGGAAAGAAGAAGAAACAGAAGGTTCACTATGTGTTATGTCTATGTCGTAATCGGATTGGGTGGAAGAAGCAAGGATAGAATGTAATCAAGATCAAGAGGTATGCAAGATCATTCAAAAACTACATGAAGACCCCAATTCAATAGAAATGTTTATATGGAAGAATGATTTTCTATGGTATCATGATCACCTATACTTATGTAAGAATTCCCAACTCAATCCGAAAATGCTTTTGGAATTGCACACTTCTCCTATAGGGGGGCATTCAAGATTCTTGAAAACATACCACGGGGTTAAGAAGGATTTTTTCTGGGAAGGTATTCAAAATTATGTTCGAAAGTTTGTGTCAAAATGTGATGTAGGAGCATCGCTCCATCTCAACATGCGCCATCTAATCCACATGCATTGTGCGCATTCAAGGAAAGAGAGGTGTCGCCCTCTCATTTTTGCCAAGAGGATCCAAGGCGTGATCTAGGCATTAATTGGAGACAAGCTGCAAGAGAAGAATCGTTCCTTCGCATGAACAAGAGATGAGGTTTCCATTAATAGGCTGAAAACAAAATGGATCTGCGTCCGATTTGGAGCAGATAGCCATTATTGTAATTTGGCCTTTCGATAAATACTACGGCCGGTGATTTGACACCATTTGTTAGCTTGCGGGGAAGCTCATTTGAGCCCCTCTGGTATAAATATTTGTATTGTAAGAAAAGTAGAGGTTAGGTGGTAGACTGTTAGACAGCTTTAGTGATACGGTAGAAGGTTTTGGGTCGGCTTTTAGCTGGACAAGTCATGTTGTAAGAAGGGACGCATAGAGTTGAGACTCAGTTATAGCTCAGACTCCACCATTGTAATTTGGCATTCCACCATTAATAGAAAATGACAGTTTTTCCTATTTTATCTTTATGTGTAATGGATGTTGTGTTGTGAATGTCTTTTACATGTTTGTGAATTGTAGATTCATGTTAGAAATCGTCTGCAGGGATAGAGATACAGTTTTCTATCCGCGAGTGTGTTAAGTTAAGTCTAGTTCTCTAGGTTAAGTGCAAGGAGTGCGCGACAGAGCTGAAAAACTATGTAAGCTAATGCAAGGAGTGCGGGTCTGAATTTAGTGGAGTCATAAGAGAAGCTACCAGGAAGGAAAAATAGATTTACTTACAGACTCAGGGAGAAATTTCAAGGTGGTTAAGTCCCTCGAAAATAAAGACTGTGTGGAGAGAGGCACAACGCAGAGTTACTGGACACTCTGGAATATTTTTCCAGGAGGGCATCGAGCTTGCATGAGCATACCCAAGAACTACACAGCTAAAGGTGTAGAATAATCCTAGAATTGTTGAACATTCTAGTGAAGGAAGGTTTTGCAAGAAGTGCATCGACAAAGGAAAGGAGATGCCTTAACCTTTCCATGAGGCCAAGGGAGAAGCCGTCAAATAACTGAGCCAAGTTCAAGGATTGCACCTAAGGTGTCAAGAGTTCACCTTATAAGATCAAGAGGAAGGGCGAGAAACTATCAGGAGGGCATGAGGAGCTCGCAGAGGAACTTGGAACCTTGGAGGTTTTCAAGCCGAGCAAAGTCACAGAAGGAAGTCTATGCAGAACTCAGTAGGGAGTGTAGGAAGAAGCCTTCAAGAACAACCTAAGTCTCGAAAGGGGAAGTTGTGCTAAGTGTGCAAATGAATCAAGGACTTTTCTAAGTCCCGAAAATGAAGAAATTACCCATCATCAAGGAAAAGACAGGTGGCAGAAGATCGAGAGGTTCAAGAGAAGGAACTTTGGAAGGTTTGCGGGAGTGAACAAGGATCTTCACGAAGTCGTGAAGAGTGATTTCAAATCCAGGTCATTGGATCTAGAGGGATGCATGGAAAAGGATCAGCGCATTACTGATTCATAAGTCGAAAAAGTAGAGTCGAGAGGAGACAGGACTCACGAAATATGAACTCATGATTTGATCACAGCCATTGATCGCGAGAGGAATGAGGGTCGTAGATCTGGTCCTGGAGTATTTATCGATTCGAAAATCGGGAAAGGGAGGAAGAAGTTCACGAGATTCTGGAGGGGCGATATCGCAAAGGGAGTGGACCCATGGTCGCAGCTCGTGGTCATATCAGCGGAGGAGACTATCATTGAGAGCTAAGGAAGTCAGTGCAAGGGTTTAAAAGTGCTAAGGAAAGGGTCCATAGGTACCATATTGTAGGTGTCAAGGGATACAAAGAGGGCCTGTGTTAAGTCAAATCGATTCCACTAAGAGCCCGACGAGTCATTCAACTCGAAGACTTGAATGATCCTAGATCGGGAGGTTGAGCTAGCCCCGAAATGAGAGAAAGGAGAGGGGGGAGGTTGGAGTCAAGAGTGGCATCATATCTTGATTTCTCTCAGGAAGAGAGAAGGAGACGAAGGAGCGGTTGCAGAATTGTTTTCTGTAAGCCAGGGAGATAATGTGTGATTCTCTATTGGAACTATTGCATGATCAGGGGATCAAATTTTGCTCAAATTTCAAAGTGCTCGGAATGCGACCAAAACAGTGTCATTGCGTCTGTCTCGTCTTCCTAATTCTGGCGGTATATTTACTTTGTCAAATGGACGCCGTATGGAGAAGATATCGTGATCTGTTCGTCAAGCCAAACAGGCAAAAATTTTGTTGCTGACTGTATAGTCCATACGGTCTAACGTGGCAGGGATGTACAGGCCGTATGACTGTACAGTGGTGATGTGGCAGAGGTTGATTGGTTGATTGTTGGATAATCGGGAGCTGACACGTGTCCGGTTGGATGTCAAATGATATGAGGACACGTGGCCCAATCCGTGGGTGCCACGTGTCACTCATTGTTTGGTTTATGGGTGTATGTAAAATTATGGGAGTCCACGAGGTTCGACCCTTGAACCTCCCCCACTATGTAAGCCTTGAAAAAACTCCACTGACCAATGTGCCGCTGCATGAGTCTTGTTAGTTATGTGGTGCCAAATACATTTAACTTTGTTTAAAGTTTAAAGCAGAGGGGGGACGGGCTGGGGCTTAGCCCCGACCCATAGTTTTATTACACCACATATAACCATTGTAATATAACCGCGCGCCATTGTATTACATATTATATAATCCATGTTTTCAAACTATACCATTGTGTATAACGCATGGGAGGTTATGTTATGAAACCCATGGTTTATCATATGACCGGAGCACAGGAAAAGGAGTTCCAACGGTTATGGCGGTTTAACCACTTTTATCCATGCGCGAGGTCACATGACCCATACGCCTAGGTGCCTAGGCGGTTAGGGGCTGGAGGCGCCTTAACCGTTCTATGGTTTGCACCATTGGTGCGGTTGCGCCCGGTGCTAGGTTTTCATGCTTTAAAATGCGTGTGAGCCAGGTTCATTGAAGAAGGGTGCGTTTTGTAGATGCAGAGACAGCAAGATTGAAGAGGGGGACTTCCAGGAGGCCTAACTTCTTCGTTTTTCGACCGATTGAGGTGCCGAAAGAGCCTAGTCATGGGTTTTGGGACGCTAGGAAGCCATTGGAGCAGTCAGTTTGTCAGTTTGAGCATTGTAAGACATGGTTTTGAGCACGTTTTGAGCAATTAATAATAATGATCCATTGGAAGCTGGACCAGGAGATGTAGCCCATAAGAGGGGTGAACTCCTTTATCAATTGTTGTGCTTATGTGTTTATGTTCATTGATTATGCTACTATCTATGTGTAATTTTCATAAGTAATCCTATAATTTATGTGTTGCAAACTGATCCTTTTGCTTTAAACACATAACATTCACTTGCAATAAGTTTTCACGTTTTTCAAGTCTTCTTCATTTTTAGATTAAGTTGGTATCAGAGCACTGGTTTTGAAGACTTGATTGTTTGCAAGTTTTGTTTATGATGCTCACAAGGTTAAAACTCACAAGAGGAGAAGGTCAACTTGTGGAGCCAAGTTCTTATCCGACGAGGAGGAAGCCGATTCATTCACCGCAAGTTTCAGAGAGACATTCACCAAGCATGGCTCGTGCAGAAAGTCATGAACGTGTTCCAGCTGAAAATGAAGATCTCAGAGAAGCTGTTGTGGAGTTGAGAGATATGATGAAGATCTCGATGGAACGGAACATAATGTCGCAGGGTGAAGGCTCCAACCCTTCAATGCATAAGGGAGGCGGTGGTGACAAAACTCCAGGTGGAAATGGAGGGAATGGTGCTTCTCCACCACCCTCTCCTCCTCCATCATCATCATCTTCTTCTTCTTCTTCTATCAGTTTGAAACATCTTCTGAATGGACATGGTAAAACTCCTTTGCAAATTCCTTCATTAAAGCTTGATATAAAATTTGAGTTTCCAATTTATAATGGAGAAGTTAATGCTGAAAAGTTAGATAACTGGATACGTCAAATTGAAGTATATTCTAGAATACAAAAGATTCAAGATGATGAAACCAAAATTCAGCTTGCTTCACTAAGATTAGATGGTTCAGCACTTATTTGGTGGGAATCTAAGACACGGAAGGAAATGAAAAAGAATGGAAAAATTTTTCTTTCTTGGAATGATTTCATTATAGCAATTAAAAAACAATTTTATCCATTGGCATATAAACAAAAGGCAACCATGGAATGGCAGAATTTTAGACAAGCAAAAGGACAGAATGTACAAAGTTTTACTCAGGAATTTAGGAGAAGAGCTTTGGTTTTGGGAGTTGATTTGTCTTCACAGGAAACATTGCTCAAATATATTGGTGCTTTGCATAGTTATTTGAGGCATACTATACTTATGTTTAATCCTTCGAATCTAGATGAGGTTTGTGTACATGCTACTCATTTGAAAGCAAGGGGAAGGAACGATACTCATGAGGGTTTCAAGAAGACATATAGCCAGGGAGACAAAGGGAAGAAGAAATTCAAAGGCAATGGCAGGAAGAATGCTGCAGTGAAGAAGGAGGGAGAAAAGTTCACATGTAAACATTGTTCAAAAGATGGCCATGATGAATACCATTGTTGGAAGCTTCATCCTGAAAGAAGACCCAAAAAGTTTGGCAACAACGGCAAAGGGAAGTCAAAGACTGTTGCGACTGTTCTACAAGACTTGGGTTCGGATTCTAGTGATGAGACGAAGATCACAACCATGGGTTACCAAGGTAATAATTATGTTGCTAGTACTAGCTCTTCAAGTAATGCTAATGTCAATGTAACTCAACAAGAGAAAACGAGAATTGAACTTTTTCATATAAGGGTTGTTTCAAAACATACTAAGATTGACACGTTATTTGATTCGGGATCACAAGCAAATCTTATTTCTGAAGAGACTGTTAAGAAACTTAAGTTGGAAAAAAGTCCACATCCTAAGCCATACCCTCTTGGTTGGATATGTGATAATGCTAATTTACAAGTAACCAGGAAGTGTAAACTTAGGTTTGCTATAACTGCGAATTCCGTTGATGAAGTAGAGCTTGATGTGATTCTGTTGGATATATGTGGTATTGTGTTGGGAAGTCCTTATTTGTATGATAGGAAAGCTATTTTCTATCATCAGGAGAATAAGTATCATTTGTTTAAATATGGGGTTGAGTATGTTGTCAGAGCTCACACTAAGAAGATGAATTTATCAATCATAAATGCAGGGAAAATGAAGAGGTTAGTTAATGCTAGTAAAAAAATTGTTCTCTTAATGATCAAACCTAAAAATGATGTTGAGAACGAAGCATTTCAAGGTTGTGATACAAAGTTAAAATCCAATCTATTTGAAATTGTCAATCAGTATGATGACATGTTTAAAGAACCTAAGGGGTTGCCTCCAAAAAGAGGAATCCAACATGAAATTCAGTTACAACAAGATTGTCCACTTCCAAATATTGGTATGTATAGAATGTCAGTTATGGAAAATGCTGAGATTAAAAAACAAATTCAGGAGTTGTTAGACAAAGGGGTAATTGT
>JASDQU010103240.1:150494-179154 GCA_032191745.1 Picea mariana | reverse complement strand
GCTGGTCATTTTGGTGTAGGCAAGACAGTGGCTAATTTGCAAAGATACTGCTACAGGCCTAAGATGAATGAAAGTGTTTCGCGATATGTTCGGGGATGTTCATTGTGTGCTACAAGTAAACCTAGTAATCGAAAGTTGGGTTTGTACACTCCACTTCCAGTTCCTTCTTGGCCTTGGGAAAGTGTTTCCATGGATTTTGTTGGTGCTTTACCTATGTCGAGAAGAGGTCATGATTATCTTTATGTTGTGGTTGATCGTTTTAGTAAGATGTGTATTTCGATGCCTTGTACTAAGTAGGTAACAATAGAACAAACGACACAGTTATTCTTTCAAAATGTTTGGGTGCATTTTGGTTTGCCCAAGTCCATTATTTCTGATCGGGATTCTCGATTTGTTGGAAGTTTTTGGTCGAGTTTGTGGGCACACATGGACACTAAGATTAAAAAGAGCACAACTTTTCATCCGCAAACAGATAGTCAGACAGAGGTGGTGAATCGTACAGTGGTACATCTTCTTCGTGCTTATTGTAGCAAGCATCCTAAACTTTGGGATGAACATTTACACTACATTCAGCATGCGTACAATTGAACTAAGCACTCTTCGACTCAAACATCACCATTTGAGGCATGTTTTGGCTATTTGCCCAAGTCACCTTTAGATTTTATCTTTGGGAAAGATATTGCTGTCGATGGGCAATATGATATTGATAGGGCAGAGAAGTTCATTGAACAAATTCAGTCAATACATCAGGTGGTGCAAGAGCAGTTGGAAAAGAGTCAGGCCAAGTACAAAACGAGACATGACAAGCATCGTGTTGATCACAGTTTCGAAGTTGGTGATGAAGTTTGGCTTTACATAAGCAAGGAGATGCTTAAAGGAGAAGGTAAAAAGTTGAAACCAATTTGATATGGTCCCTTCAAGATTGTTGACAAGATTGGTAACAATGCTTTTCGTTTAGATTTGCCTCCTTATATGTAGATGTATGCAGTTGTTAATGTTGAGAATTTGAAGTTGTATGAGCCTCCATTGATTGATGATCAAGGAGAGAATGTTTAGGTTCCTTCCATAGATGATTTTTCTCCAGAATATCTAACAAAACTGCAGGAAGACACCATCCTTGACAGGAGGATGCGAACTTCGAAGCGAGGAAATGTGGAGTATTTGCGAGTTGGTCTTAAAGGGATGAATCCAAGAAAGGCCAAGTGGATTGAGGTTGGAATGGTGAGGGAACTTTACCCTCATCTTCACATAGACTGAGATAGTCTTTTGGAGGTCCAAAAGCTTCCCAATGGGGAGGTGTGATCAGGGGATCAAATTTTGCTCAAATTTCAAAGTGCTCAGAATGCGATGAAAACAGTGTCATTGCGTCTGTCTCGTCTTCCTGATTCCGGCGGTATATTTACTTTGTCAAATGGATGTCGTATGGATAATATATCGCGATCTGTTCGTCAAGCCAAACAGGCAAAAATTTTGGTGCTGACTGTACAGTCCGTACAATCCGTACGGTCTGACGTGTACAGGCCATACGACTATATAGTGGTGACGTGGTAGAGGTTGATTGGTTGACTTTTGGCTAATCAAGAGTTGACACGTGTCTGGTTGGATGTCAAATGATATGAGGACACGTGGCCCAATCCGTGGGTGCCACGTGTCACTCATTGTTTGGTTTATGGGTGTATGTAAAATTATGGGAGTCCGCGGGGTTCGACCCCCGAACCTCCCCCACTATGTAAGCCTTGACAAACCTCCACTGACCAATGTGCCACCGCATGAGTCTTGTTAGTTATGTGGTGTCAAATACATTTAACTTTGTTTAAAGTTTAAAGCGGAGGGGGGACGGGCCGACGCTTAGCCCCGACCCATAGTTTTATTACACCACATATAACCATTGTAATATAACCACGCGCCATTGTATTACATATTATATAATCCATGTTTTCAAACTATACCATTGTGTTATAATGTGCAGGAGGTTATGTTATGAAACTCGTGGTTTATCATATGACCGGAGCACGGGAAAAGGAGTTCCAATGGTTATGGCGGTTTAACCACTTTTATCCATGCGCGAGGTCACATGACCCATACGCCTAGGTGCCTAGGCAGTTAGGGGCTGGAGGCGCCTTAACCATTCTACAGTTTGCACCATTGGCATGGTTGCGGTCGGTGCTGGGTTTTCACACTTTAAAATGCGTGTGAGCCAAGTTCATTCAAGAAGGGTGCGTTTTGTAGATGCAGAGACAACAAGATTGAAGCGGGGCACTTCCAGGAGGCCTAACGTCTTCGTTTTTCGACCGATTGAGGTGCTGAAAGAGCCCAGACAGGGGTTTTGGGACGCTGGGAAGCCATTGGAGCAGTCGATTTGTCAGTTTGAGCATTGTAAGACATGTTTTTGAGCACTTTTTGAGCAATTAATAATAATGATCCATTGGAAGCTGGACCAGGAGATGTAGCCTATAAGAGGGGTGAACTCCTTTATCAATTGTTGTGCTTATGTTTTTATGTTCATTGATTATGCTGTTGTCTATGTGTAATTTTCATAAGTAATCCTATAATTTATGTGTTGCAAACTGATCCTTTTTCGTTAAACACATAACATTCACTTGCAATAAGTTTTCACGTTTTTCAAGTCTTCTTCATTTTTAGATCATTGCAAGGCATGCAACAGGTGGGATGAAGGAAAAATGAGATGGCCATTGATGGTCATAAGCTTGGTGGAAGAGAAGTCCATTCACAGAAGAGCAAAGTGGAGATGGACAAAGAGCTCAATAAAATTTGAGTGCAAATGGAGAAGCTTGCATTCAAGATGCAATAGGAGTTAAAGGTACACTGGAGATACGAATGGCCTTTGAAGAGGAAATCCAAATGGAATGTTCAAAAGTTGTTGGCTAGGAGGCAGAAACATATGATAAAGAGGTGGTTGAGGCATGCTAAAAACTTTAGTCATAAGGGAAAGAGATCCAACAAGAGGCTCGTAGATTTTTCAGGTGGGAAATGAAAGCGGATCAATGGATCTCATAAAATTCCAGGTGGGAGAGAAGACATCCCAGGTTGCCAGGTGGGAAAGGGAGAATAGGTGAGCTCAGCAAAGAGTTCATTGGCAGAAGAGGAGGCAGGAGAGAGACCTCACTCAGGTGGAAAATCATGCAGAGTTGTGAGTCGTGTGAATGAAAATGATGAGAAGTTAAAAACTTCTGTCACAAAGAAGGAGGATCAGAAGACTATTCTGATCATTGGAGGAGTCAAGATATTCCTACCAAGCAACCAAGGAGAGGCTAGCATAGATGTTGCAAAGGCGATAGGAAGACATCTAGCAAAAACTGTCAAGGAGGAGAAGGAACATATATTGATGTCTCTCCCAACAGAAGGAGAAGAGCATTCAGCAGAACTGCTTGACATTTTCAGCCAAGAAGTTGAACAAGAGGTGACTGCAGTACTGGAGCATGCAACAGAAGAAGAGGAAGAATACAACATAGACCTTGATTATCTGTGTGAAGAATTGGAAGCTCTTAAGAGGAGAGTGGTAGTGAAAAGTGTGCACATCCAACAGGATAAGTTGGAAGTAGATGAATGACTACACTAGCATGAGGAGAAGTTGGAGGAAGCTAAAAAGGGGACAATCGAAGGAATGGCAGGAGAAAATATGTCAGGAGAAGTGGTCTCTAAGCAGCAATTCAGTGATGGGGAGCCTGCAAGAGTGGAGACTGCAGCAAAGTGGCAAGATAAGGCCACGAAGGAATAATATGTCTTGCTAGGTCAGTGTGATTTTCCCATTGACAAGAAATGAGTGCAGCGAACTAGTCTGCAATAGAAGAACCAGCCGATGGAGCAGTTAGACAAGGTGATCAAAGAGGTCAAAGAGATGATGTTGACGTTGGCAATAGATTCGTTCAGCATGAGAAAGCTGGATGAAAGTAAACCTGGACAAGTAGCGGGGATGATGCAGCAGCAGTAGTGACGAAGCAGAGGAGTTGAGATATAGCTCCAAGAGAAAGTTTGGGATCGAGGTGGATTTCAGTCACATTGGAAATCTCATGAGCAAGAGCTCATGATTTTTTCCACTGTGGAGTATGATGCAAGAGCATAGCTCCATCTCAGCATGTGCCATATAATCCACACGTGTGGTGTGCATTCAAGGAAAGAGAGGTGTCACCCTCTCATTTTTTCCTCGAGGATCTAAGGTGTGATCCAAGCATTAATTGGAGACAGGATGGAAGAGCAGAATTGTGCCTTCGCACGAACAAGAGATGAGGTCACCATTAATAGGATCACGGAAAAATGGATTTGCGTCTAATTTGGAGTAGATAGCCATTATTTTAAATTGGCCTTTTGATAAACACTAACGCTAGTGATTTGACACCATTTTTTAGCTTGCGGGGTGTTGGCATCCCTACATGATTTTTTCCTTTTAAAGTGACAAATAACAATTTATTTAGCTGCCTACGCTTCATCATGTAAATATTGCTATTTGAAGGTGACTACTCGTTTGTAAAAAAGATGTTTTGATTGTTCCTATTTTATTATTTTCATTTTCATGCTTCATTCATGACTGAAAGGATGAATGGAACATTAAAAATTATAATCAAATTGAAATTATATCCAAGGCTTGGTCTTTATGTAGGGTCAGTGATCTCACAACTTTTTTAATGGATGATGTTTTGCTTTGAAGCTTATCGTATATCAATAAAACATTTGTTTTTGAGTTTCTCCTGGATTATAAGATATATCTTGAGTACTTTGTAAATACATCAAGAATAGATTGGCATTAGGACTATAAGATTTTTCATTTAACACTTGGTAGATCATTTTCGATTTTAAATATTTTGATTGGTATTTTGATTTTTGTATCACATCCTCTCCTAACCTTGGAAAATCAAGGTACCCATTACATATGATGAGATTCAAACACAACTCGGTTGTACCTTGTACTCTGTTTGAAGTGGCAGTTCAAATCGACAAATCCATCATTACAAACTAGGGTCTTCGGTTTCACTATGTACTCAGGGCATTCATTACCCAAAGCATCCGATTTTTGTGTCTGGAAACCCCCTATGCTCTCATTTTGGTCACGCTAGGGTAACTATGGGTTTTATTCCTTTGTTACTTTCTCTGGCCTTCCTCTGTCTCTGCTACCCCTTATGCTCACATTGAGTTCCGGTCGCCTTTGTGACTTTCTGTCCAAACCTTTATGGCCCCTGTCGTATGTGTTGAGCCAAATGGCTCCCAAACTTTGATGTTGTATGATGATGCGAGTGAAGACCTTAAAATCCAGGGTTGGGTTGTGTTCTTGAGAAGTTTCAGGGTTATAACTTACAAGCAACCCAAGAGTTCTCCCACACATTCGATGGATGCAGAGCCAAAGTGGGCGACATTCAATTGGAAATCACCGAGGAATTCCTGAGTGAGGCAACATGTCTTCCCCTCATTGGCCAAAAATGGTTTAAAAATTCAAATATGGACGAGGTACCATGGGGTTTGTTCATCACCTCCTGAAAAATTCAATGTTGTGACAAAGGTATGCCACTCTCTCTGTTGAAGGATAGATGGTATGGTTTATTGGCAATGTTAAGACATTTTTTCACTTGTGAAGGCCGTTACGGCCTCGTATTCCTTTACCACATAATACTGCTCATGCATTTTATCGGTTTCCAGTTAAACATGCCTTTTTACTTATTAAGAATTTTATATAAGATGTCAAAGAGATATAAAAGGAATAAATTGGATTCCATCTTATTTCATCATGGGTTAATTAAGTTGTTGATATTCCATCATCTGAAACTACTTAATGATGATTGGAATGCTTTCGTGACTCGCAATGGATTTGTTACAGTAAAACATGTGGACACTCCGGTGGTTGATAAACCTATCCTAGAGAAGTCTTGTTTTCCCTCTAGTGATAGGCAAGTTTTCTTGTGTTAAAACCCTTATGAAAGGGATATGCCCAATCAGTCTGTGTGTGAACAATAGGACATCGGCTCCAAGCTTGTTAAAGTTCCTAAGTTTGAACAAGTCGTTGACCCTAACCTTAACATCAAATCCACCAGTGGAAACCCTTCCAAATAGTCAAAGAAAAATCAAGACATGCAAGGTTATAATAACAAGAGGGATGGGAAACTAATTTCAAGGAGCCTACGAAATAGATCAAAAGCTCATGTGAGCTCGATCGAGGTCCATGAGAGCTCTGATTCTGAGATTGAAAAAATCCTGGCAGTTGAAGACCCAAATCACTCTAAACTGGATCTCAATCAAGCCTTTGATTATGTGTATAACTTGCCACCGTGTCTGAACCACAACAAGGATTTTCTAGGAATTAAATTCATTTAAAATCTAACGGTGGATATTGGAAGTGTTTTAACACACAGTCATGTGCTTGCTCAACCATTTTCCCCTGCTGTAAATTGTGAAGTGTGTTTACAATGGATAGGTTTGTATTACACAGACATTCACGTCCTTCAAAAAACAATCAAGGCTCTTATGGCTCAAAATCACTCATTGACAATTGAAAACCACGAGCTCAAGATCAATGCACAAAGGCAAGGAAAACGCTTGAAAAGGACTGGCAATATCATAATAAAAAAAGTCAATAGTATCGAGGTTGTGATCAACTCTGAAATTTTGTGATTCAAATTTGATTTTCAGTTGAATGGTAAGATTATATTTTTTTAGTGATTTATTGTTATTTTTCTAATTAATATAGAGTGATTTAGATTTATGTTGTCAATAATAAGACTGGCTACAGAATTGTGAGATTATGTAGCCAAGTCAAATTTCTCATATAAAAATTTGGAAATTGTTAGTTAAATAAATATCTAATTTGCACATTTTATTTTGCTTTCAGGATATGATGTATCTTTTCATGATCTCATAATATGGAGCATTGTTGGACTTAGTTGATTAGTCACCTCTTTTGTCTTATTCTGTAAATCAAAACAAAACTTGTGTAATTTTGAAGATATAGTTTGATATTGAGTGGATTTTTAGATCCTCTATTGTTGTAACTGTGAGATATTTTTGAGATATGGTCCTATATTAGAAGATAGGATGCTTAGTTTACCTGAACTCTTTAAATACACAGTATTTTGTAATAGAAATCATCTTGGCCTGGGGCAGAAGATGGACAATTAATTCACAGACTTAAATGGAACAACAATATGCATTTTGGCTTTAGCCTATTGTAAATGATGTTTTCATTTATGTTTTGTTTATCCTGATATACTAATAGGTTTCGATAGCTTTAGACTTCACGATCTGTTAGGTTTTGGGATAATTCTTTTATAAATATCATTCATATTTGATGCTTTAGATATTAACAGTGTGATCATCTATTCATCTTAAATGACAGGATTTCTCTTTAAGTTTTAGTTGAATGATCAAATGCAATGTTGTTACAATCAAATTTATCTTAATGTAATTGCTTGTGATTATAAGATCACGGGACCTATTCGTATCATCTATTATGTTATTAAAACCCAACTTCCAACACATTGTTCTGGATTTATTTAGAACATTATTAAGGTTCATTGTTGTAACAACCCCTTTCATATTGTAACACTTTGATACCAAACTGTAATGCCCCCATGCCAGGTCGTCATCCAAACCACTGGCCGGTTAGACACTACATAGCAGAACAACATCATTTTATACTTAATTAATAACATGCATTTAAAACAGGTTAAACACATTTAAACTCAGAGTCAGCACAAAATTATTGCTGACATAAATAATCAATGGCTTTAACATTAATTCATATGCACAGCAGAATACATGATAAATATAAATACACAGACATGAAGAAAATTAATTAAAACATCATCTGGTACTTATCTTTGAAATTGTGGTAATTCCACCAACCAGGTGAAGGCCTTCCACAAACCTCTCAGCCTTAGGCCACACTGCTCATCAAGCTCAGCAGTGGGTTGCCCTCGAGCTGGGACTAAGCTCCACCCCCAAGGAAAGGAATACTAGGCTAGGCTGAGGTTACAGGGAAAACACACAGTCACAAGGAAGGATTCTCTCTCAGGAACCACTTATGCCCACTTCCCACAGACTCTCCTTCCCCACATGCATGTTCCACCCCAAGAGTATACACCTTCTCTATCACCTAGACAGTCCTTCGGCTGCTAGCCTCCCTTGCCTTGGGTTTTAGCAACAGACCGGACTGGAAGTCTCTGAGCTCTATGGAAGCTACAGGGTTCCTTCCAGGAGTTCTCTCCTTCCTCTGCGCACTCTCTCACCTGGAGAGAGTTTCTCATAGTCCCAACAACCTGTTCTTCCAAATTCAATCACCTCTCTCACCTAGAGAGAGTGTTGTACAAACTGGCCAACAAGCCACACATAGTCCATCACTGCGTGACCACAACAAACAACAGGTAAAATAGACACAAACACCCCAAGGAAGCTACAGACAGGTGCAACAACATAACCAGGCTTGGCAGGATGGTACACTTCCATTTTCTTAATCTGGCAACATGGAGTAGACTCACACTCTGGAATTCTTAGGGATGCGTGACGAGTTTTCCACACAGGGGTAGATTCAGACTCCACGTTTCACAACAGGATGTACGGGCTATCTCAGAACAAACACATTCCTTTCTCCTAGTTCAAAGGATGCACGAGGTTATCTCTGCAGAGGTCGGACGGTTCACACTCAGGAAATCGAGGGTCGAATGGTGGAGGAACCCCCAACATGGTTGATCTCAGACACTTTATTTGCATGTGCCTGGGTTGACACTTATCATCCATGAAGCTACATGCTTCCATCAACATGTGTTCCTTCCACCATTTGGAAGTCACATGTCAGTCCAAAAGAACTTAGGATAAAAACATATTACTAACATTCTTTTTGGAATAATATTAAAATATTATTCCCAAGGACTTAAGCCCCTAGGCTCAACACTTAACCCCTCATCCCACCTTCCATCCCCCTAATCCCTTGCCCACTCCATGGAATCTTAGTCCCCCATCAATCATTCATTGTGGTCGGTCTACACGCGGCGGTGTTTATATTTTATTAATGTTCTGCACTGGTACATGTACAAAATCAGGCCCTTGGCATTCAACCCTTAGGCTCTCTGGCCTAACAATCACATAATCCCACCAACTTATATAAACTTGGCTCACCAGCCTATAAAACATTTTACAACTCATTTCATAAACAAGATTTACAACTGGGCTTGGCCTTGGGGACATTACAATCCCCCTCCCCTTGTTTCTACACTATCCTTAGTGCAACTTTACACAACATCTGCAAGCTTTTCAAAATTTTCAAAAAAGATGTGGGTACTCTACCTGCATAACATCTTCATGCTCCCATGTTGCGTCCTCAGGACCATACCAGGTCCACTAGACCTTTACAAGCTTTATAGCTCGATTCCAGAGCTGTTTTATTTTCATGTCCAATATGCGCATAGGATGCACTTGCAGGACACCTTCTGGTTCGACCTGAATCACATTCCAGTTGATGACATGAATAGCATCAGGTATTTATTTCTTAACCAATGAAACATGAAACACATTATGTACAGTCATAGATGCAGGTAATGAAAGCATGTATGCAACTGGCCGAATCCTTTCCAGGATTTCAAATGGCCCACAAAATCTTGTTGCCAACTTGGCACAACTTCCCAGCTTCAGTGAACTCCTATTAGTTTTCACTTTCAAGAAAACATGATCGCCCACTTTGAATTCTCGGTGGTTTCTGTTCTTATCAACATAACTTTTCTACCTGTCCTGGGCAACTTTCAAAAAATGTTTAATTTTTATCATTTGGTCATCCATCTCCTTGAGCAACTCTGGCCCAACTACTTCTCTGTCAGCTGGATTATCCCAGCTCACTAGAGTGTTCACTTTCTTCCATAAAGTGCTTCAAATGGGCTCATCTTCAACGATGCATGATACCAATTATTGTAGGCGAATTCTACCAAATGCAGGTAGTCTTCCCATCTTAATGGTTTGTCCATCACGTACATTCTCATCATGTCTTTTATTACTCTGTTCACCCTCTCTGTCTATCCATCAGACTTAGGATGATAAGTTGTACTAAAATTTATATTCATTCTGAATCCCTTGAACAGTGCTTTTCAGAAATTCGAGGTGAATTTCGGGTCCCTATCAGACACAATCGTTTTAGGAATTTCGTGCAAGCATGCCACTTCTTTCAAGAAGATATCAACAACATCTGTTGCCTTGTGAGTGGTTTTCAGAGAAATAAAATGGGCATCTTTTGTAAGCTTGTCCACCACAACCATGATCGAATCATGTTGCTTGCTTGTTCTGGGCAATCCTGTAATAAAATCCATGGTCACCACTTCCCACTTCCACTCAGGAATGGGCCAAAGGCTACAGCAACCCTGTTAGGTGCCTATGCTTAGCCTTAACTTTCTGGCACTCCATACATCTGGCGATGTATTCAGCGATCTCTCTCTTCATACCCGGCCAAAAGTAATGGCTCTTGACTACTGCCACAGTCTTCCGATATCCAAGGTGTCCAGCATAAGTCACATTATGCATTTCTTTTATAATCGCAAGTTTCAATTTCTGGACATTGGGTATATACACTCTGTCTTTATACAGAAGTAATCCATTAGCTTCCAAGGTGTAACTTTCCCTTTTTTGTGGCCTTTCACTCTGCTGTAGCTTTGCTACCAAATCTCTGTACTGCAAATCTGCATTTGCAGCTTCCAAAATTCTATCCTTAATATCAATCATGTACATGCTAATGGTTGAAGCATGTAGGTTGTGCACCTTTCTGCTGAGTGCATCGGCCACCTTGTTTTTCTTCCCTTTGATATGATTGATATCAAAGTCGTATTCACACAGAAATTCCAACCACCAGCTTTGTCTAGCATTTAAGGTTGGTTGATCGAATAAATATTTCATACCGTTGTGGTATGTTCTCAATTTGAATCTCCTTCCCATCCTTACACGCATCTGTGCTCACCATGAAATCCATATTTGGATCTGCAATCCTTAATATTGGAGCGTTGGTTAACAACTGCTTCAATTGCTGGAAACTTTTCTCACACTCTTCAGTCCACTGAAACTTTCTCTCCTTCCTTTGCAAGGAAGTGATAGGATGAGCTATCTTTGAGAATATTGCTATAAACCTTCTGTAATAGCCCTCCAAACCCATAAAGGATCTGACTTCTGCCACATTCCTTGGCACTAACCATTCTCGGATGGCCTCAACCTTCTTAGGATCCACAACGATCCCTTCTTCCGAAATAATGTGCCCCAAGTAATGGATCTGCCTTTGGTAAAATGAGCATTTGCTCAATTTGGCATATAGTTGGTGTCCTCTAAACACTTACAGCACCATTCTCAGGTGTTTTTCATGCTCTTCCTCTGACTTGGAATACACCAAGATGTCATCCAGGAAGACTATGACAAACTTTTCTAAATAGTCCTTGAATACACCATTCATCAAGCACATAAAAACAGCAGGTGCGTTTGACAGTCCAAACGGCACCACTGTGAACTCGTAATGACTGTACCTTGTTCTAAAGGCAGTCTTGTTGATGTCCTCATCCTTTATTCTTACCTGGTGATATCCCGATCTGAGATCTATCTTTGAAAATATTTTTTCACTCTTCAACTGATCAAAAAGATCATCGATCCTCGGCAGAGGATACTTGTTCTTGACAGATACCTTGTTCAACTATCGAAAATCAATGCATAGCCTCAACGTCCCATCCTTCTTCTTCATGAACAGAATCGGGGCACCCCAAGGTGACATGCTGGGATGAATGTACTCCTTCTTTAGAAGCTCTTCAAGCTGCAATTGCAACTCTTTCAGTTCTAGCATACTCATTCTATAAGGAGCTTTCGACACTGGAGATGCTCCAGGCATCAAATTTATAGAAAAATCGATGTCTCTCTTCGGAGGTAGTCTAGGTA
Source organism: Picea mariana (assembly GCA_032191745.1). Classification (NCBI taxonomy): domain Eukaryota; kingdom Viridiplantae; phylum Streptophyta; class Pinopsida; order Pinales; family Pinaceae; genus Picea; species Picea mariana. The sequence goes on along the minus strand of JASDQU010103240.1, from coordinate 167,262 downwards.
CCTCCTAAAATACATCTTTGAAATCTGTGAGTACCTCATGGTCTCCAATCCTTGAGACTTCATCTCTGGATGCTTCCTCCACACGAGATGCAAATAATTGACAGCCTTTTCTGTAGCACTTCTTCAGCTGCATTGTTGAGATTTCTCTAACCACCACAGCTCTGGGAATTCCTTGGACTGTTTTCGGATTCCCTTCCTCATCCAAGCATGTAAACTTCTTGTTACGATAGTCCAGAAGGGCATGGTGTTGGTCCAACCAGCCCATTCCAATTAAACAGTCATAAGAGCCTAAAGGAAAAATATTCAATTCATCCTTCGTGCTCAGTTCTTTCATGTCCATAGGACAGGACTTCACCAACTCAGTGACTTTCCTATTGGTTCTTGTAGCCAACTGTACTAGCCAAGAATTTTCATGTTTGCTTCTTGATAAATGAAAACTTTCCACCACCCTAGGATCTACATAACTATGGCTAGCCCCTGAATCAATTAAAATAATGAATGGTCAATTGTTAATCATACCTTCCACTTCAATCATGTGCAATTGAAATTCTTCTTGCTTGTTGTCCAAGGCTGTGTAGATCCTTGGCATCCTGCTTCCCATATCCTCCACTGTTTCAGCTTGCTGAAAATTATGGATGGTTCTCACTTTATCTTTTCTATGGGGACAATCTCGGTACCTATGGTTTCCTTTACAACCCCAACACTCCATAGGTGGCGGTTTGGGAATTTGTTCACCCACTTCATCCTTCCTGGGCTCTGTAAATGATGGTTGTTCCTGAGGACTGTGTCAGAAAAAGGGAGGCTTGTTTCCCTTCAGCCTCTGCTCTTTCCTGAACTTCTTCTGATCATCCCAAGCCTTCCGAAAAGTAGGCCTTTCTCTTTGCTGTTCATACAAGAATTTTTCCCTTCTTATTGTTTCTTCCATAGTCTTAGGATCATCATACTGAATCTTGTCACCAATGGCAGGTGGCAATCCACTCAGATACCTCTGAATCTTGACAGCCTCATCTTTGATGAATGGAACATACTTCAGTAGTTCCAAGAAACTTCAATCATATTCATCAATGGTCATGCTGCCTAGCTTGAGTTCGAAGAAGTCCTTCATCTTTCTATCATAGTATCTTTTAGTCAGGTATTTCTTCTTGAAATGTCCCTTGAACTCCTTCCAAGTGACATCTTTCTCTCTGATGAGTTGCACCTGCACAAACCAATCTCACCACATGGATGCTTTTCCTTTCAATTGATACATCGCAATTCTTCCTTCTGCATGAGCGGAATAATTCTGCAGTTGGAAATATTTCCTCATTCCAAGCAACCATGTTTCAACATATTTCTCCTTCTTATGTTCTCCATCGAACATTGGAGGCTTGATCTTGTTCATCTCTCCCTTCAATTCATCCACTCTAGATCTTCAGTGTTTCCTGGTAGGCGACAGGATTGAACTACTGTGTGCTTCCCTACTGGAATTCTTTGGGGAGTGATGATAATGTCTGCTACCACTCCTCAATCTTTGTTTTCTTTCAGGGGTCCTGCGACTCCCTGTTTTTCTTGTGTCACTCTCCTTTTCCAATTTCCTTTTTATTCTTTCCAGGATCTTCAACATATTTAATTTGAATTCACCCTGCTTATCCCTAACTTTCATGAGCTTTCGGCTATCAGGTCAGCGAGCCTAGGCATCTCTCTACAATCCTTCAATGATTTTCATTATATGTCCTTCCTTATCCAATTCTCTTCCGTGCCCATTGGAGTTCGTTCCTTCAACTCCCAAGTTGACATCCCTTCCTACCCTTTCATCCTCTATTTCGGAGGCAATCTGCACCTCTACCATTTCTATACTCAACTGTCCTGACACTCGTTGAACTCTGCACACACAACTTGCAATCAACCGAAGTTTGTCAGGCTTTAAACCCTTAATAAAAAAATCACAACATTCATTAGCCAACGTGAATAAGAAAACGTTTCAAATTCACTAGGTTTTCTGAGCCCTGCTTGGCTCTGCAAATTTTCGGGACTTTGGGACTTCGGTTTTCTTGTCCGTGAGGATGCAACAGTTAAATCATCAATAGTTCTTATGTCCTTAGAAAATTTTGTGATTTCGAAACTTCGGTGTTTCGGGTTTCGGGGTTTTTGGTACCCGAAGGTTCTCGCACTCGCTTCCCTCTTCAACTCCCGATTCCCGAACTTCCAACCTCTCTTCCCCTAGGCCCACAACACAGCTATCGCCAACCTCGGTAGGGATTTTGGGACTCGACACTTCGGGTTTTCGGGTCTTCGGTACCCGGGAATTCACAATGCAGTGACTCCCAACCCCATGTCACTCCAACTCCTGAATTCTGAAATTTCGATTTACTTTATTCTCCGAGCCCACAGCATAGTTGTCGCCCTTAACCATAGTGGCACATGGTACGTTCAGGAGGGTCCATGTCACCTTCGATGATGTCATCGGGTCCCACCATTCTCACTTGTCTTCTTGACTCACTAGGACGTGGTACACACCCATGTGTCCACGTCCATTCCAAGGCAATCCAACAGTTAGACTTCTCTCAGATCTACAACACAGATCTTTTTAGCATTTCAGGGTTTCAGGCATCGAGAGTTCGTGCATCCACACATCTCGAACTTTCATTTGCCGAAATTCCTAAATTACTGTCTATTCTTCCACTTGATCAAACGATCAAGTTCCTCTCTTACGATCTATGGTGTAGATCGTTTTGGAATTTTGGGTTTCACTATTTCACGACTTGCGAACACAGGGTTCTTCCCCTTTGGTTTCTCGGGTGTCAAAACGTTGTCCGACAGCCACGTGCCCCCCCGATGGATGGTCCCGACGAATTCGAGATTTGCGTATCATGATTTCCATGTTTCCTGTGCAACTCTCAAGGGTTTTTAAACCATGCGCACGTTCTCCAGATCTGACGATCACGAGGGTTTGCCTTCCCTCCCAAACAGATCCTAAGGCTCCAACACTTCTGGTGTGGATTCCTCTCTCCCTGTGGCCAGATGCCACCCTGGTTGTGGTTTCATAACACTACTACACCTACTGATCTTTGTGATACGGTCAAGTAACTCCTTGACACTCAGGAGCATTCAAAGGTCTGAAATTGGTCCTCTAGAAACAATTTCTCCTCAAACCCTCGGTCCAAAGACCACTCAACTGGCCCATCTAGGCTCAGCGTTGAAACCTTGGCTCTGATACCAAACTATAACAACCCCTTTCATACTGTAACGCTCTGATACCAAACCGTAACACCCCCATGCCGGGTCGTCATCCAACCCACTGGCCGGTCAGACGCTACTTAGCGGAACAACATCATTTTATACTTAATTAATAACATGCATTTAAAACAGGTTAAAGACATTTAAACTTGGAGTCAGCACAAAATTATTGCTGACATAAATAATCAATGGCTTTAACATTAATTCCTATGCACAGCATAATACATGATAAATATAAATAAACAGACATGCAGAAAAGTAATTAAAACATCATCTGGTACTTATCTTTAAAACGGTGGTAATTCCACCAACCAGGTGCAAGCCTTCCACGAACCTCCCAGCCTTAGGCCACACTGCTCATCAAGCTCAGCAGTGGGTCACCCCTAATCTGGAACTAAGCTCCACCCCCAAGGCAAGGAATCCTAGTCTAGGCCGAGGTTACAGGGAAAACACACAATCACAAGGAAGGATTCTCTCCTAGGAACCACTTATGCCCACTGCCCACAGACTCTCCTTCTCCATATGCCTGTTCCACCCCAGGAGTATACACCTTCTCTATCACCTAGATAGTCCTTTGGTTGCTAACCTCCCTTGCCTTGGGTTTCAGCAACATACGGGACCAGAAGTCGCTGAGCTCTCTAGCAGCTACAGGGTTCCATCCAGGAGTTCTCTCCTTCCTCTATGCACTCTCTCACCTAGAGAGAGCCGCTCACAGGCCCAACAACCTGTTCTTCCGAATTCAATCACCTCTCTCACCTGGAGAGAGTGTTGTACAAACTGGCCAACAAGCCACACGCAGTCCAACACTGCGTGACCACAAAAGCCAATGGGGAAAACATACACGAACACCCCAGGGCAGCTACAGATAGGTGCAACAACATAACCTGGCTTAGTAGGACAGTACACTTTCATTTTCTTAATTTTGAAACATGAAGTAGACTCACACTCTAGAATTCTTGGGGATGCGTGACGAGTTGTCCACACAGGGGTCGATTCATACTCCACGGTTCACAACAGGATGTACAGGCTATCTCAGAACAAACACATGCCTTTCTCCTGGTTCAGAGGATGCACAAGGGTATCTCTACAGAGGTCAGATGATTCACACTCAGGCAATCGAGGGTCGAATGGTGCAGGAACCCCCAACACAGCTGATCTCAAACGCTTTATTTGCATGTGCCTGGGTTGACACTTGTCACCCGTGAAGCTGCATGCTTCCATTAGCGTGTGTTCCTTCCACCATTTGGAAGTCACATGTCATTCCAAAAGAACTTAGGATAAAAACATATTACTCACATTCTTTTTGGAATAATATTTAAATATTATTCCCAAGGACTTAAGCCCCTAGGCTTAGCCCCCTAGGCTCAACACTTAGTCCCTCATCCCACCTTCCAGCCCCCTAATCCCTTGCCCACTCTGTGGAAGCTTAGTCCCCCATCACTCATTCATCGTGGTTGGTCTGCATGCAGTGGTGGTTATATTTTATTAATGTTATGCACTGATACATGTAGAAAATCAAGCTCTTGGCCTTCAACCCTTAGGCTCTCTGGCCTAACAATCACATAAGCCCACCAGCTTATATAAACTTGGCTCACCAGCCTATAAAACATTTTACAACTCATTTCGTAAACAATATTTACAACTGGCCTCGGCCTTGGGGACATTACAATTGCAGGTTTCCCTCTTGGACGTGATAGTTGGACGTTCTCTAATCATGTATATGCTTGGATACATATCACTAACTCACTAACAAGTTAGCTCATTTACATTTTTCTTTCATTTACATATCACTGAAACTCGAATGTATGGTTCAACTTTTGACTATCCACATGTTTTTGTTTCATAGTATTTTTCCATATCAGTTTAGATTTATAAAGGAAAAACAAAAAAATATTTTTATGTGCTTTCTTTATCTGCTTCTTCAAAGCAATCATTTTTCACATTGATTTTCATAAGTTTAGATTAAAACTTGCAGTTTGTATATCATGTACATAAGTAAGATAAGTAAATCTTTTTTTTAAATAGATCTACAATAGTTACATTATACATATGTACACATATATATATATATAGTGATTAACAATTAGTTAGTTATTTCATTTATTTTATTTGGTTCTTTCTTAGATTGGCTAATGGAGCCATTAAACCCGTCGGAGTGAGTTACACCAAACAACGTGGGTTATTTAGACAACCCCGAATCGGACTTGTTCTTCCAGTTGATCGATGGTCATTGTTTCCCGTCAACAAATGGCGCTAGAAGGAGGGCCTGAATACAATTGATGGCACGTGGAAGTCGCAAGACTCCTCCCCCACACACTCGCTCCCCTATAGTAACATGGAGTCATTCTGACAACAACGTTACTTCTGAAACAACAACCACCTCGAATGAAAATCCCCAGATTCCCATTGAGCCAGTAACACCAAACCCTCAAGGGACCAACGTACAAGAAATTGTTCGTTAGTCACTTTTAAGGACACACAATGCTTTGGCTTGTATTAGACAACCTGGTCATCCACTGAATCAACCTTTAGATTTCTTTGATATCAGAGAACAAATTGAAGTCACTGGTCTTCTTTTAAATACCACAAATCCTGACCATACCCCTACTCTTGGAGCCGAAGGATTTGGTATTCCATCTTCCCCACCTCATTCATCTCCTTCCTCTTCAGAAGGAGAGTCATCTGACGAAGGAAATTCTTCATTTGAACCATCTCAGCCTTCGACACCACCTACACCCATGAAAAATCAAAACAATCCCGCCAGGCCTTGGCTCGATCAAGATGTTTTGGCTGTACCTGGACCCCAACACCCTTTACCAAAACACCCAAAGAAATGGTTACCTAAGTTCGATCCGGATTCTAAGCAAATCATCGAGGATCACATAAAGAAATTCATGCTATCCATTAGACTCCGAAGTGTAGAACATGAAGATGTAGTATGTAGACTTTTTCCTTACACATTTGAGGGCAATGCATCTACATGGTATTTCGCCCAACAACCTCACACCATCGTATCTTGGGACAAATTCTAGACCTGTTTCTTAGAGAAGTTCAAAGATGATAAATCTCCTGAAGTCTTGGTCATGGAACTCTCCAGCTTAAAGATGAACCCTAAGGAGAAAGTAAAAGATTTTAACCAAAGGTTCCTCATGTTAAAAAATCAAATCCCCACTGATTCAATGCCTGCAGAAATCCTTATTGTGGCATATTACACTAAATCTCTGCACCATAATATAGTAATTTGGGTTAAAAGGTCTAAAAATTCTACGTTACTGGAAGCCTTCTAGAAGGCCAGCCAAATCGAAAAAGATATTTTGAGCTTGAAATATAATCTTAGTAATGAGGCTGAAATAACCCCATCTTTTAAGAAGCAAATAGAAATTCTTACTAGGCCTCCCTAAACTAAAATCCAATCAGAAACCTCAAACTTAGAAAGTTTGAAAAAGGTCATCCAAAAATTATCAAATCAAGTCGTAGACTTGAGGAGATCGGATGAAGAAGCATATTCGAGAAAAAGAAGTTATAAACCTCCTTTCAGAAAACCTTTTACTCCCAACCAACCGAATCCGACCCCTGAGGGTCTGAATTTTGAAAGCTTACAATACAATCTACAAACTATCCTTGAAGCACATGATAACTAAGTCCCCCCTAAGAATTCTGAAGATGTGGTTGAAGAAGAAACAGTTGAATAAGAGTAATCATCTACCAATGTCTTCGGACATTTTTCCGACGGTATTTTCCAAGCCAATTTTGAAACTGTCCATCCTTACAACACCATAAGCAAAACTCAGAGTAAATCCTCTTCCAAAATAAGTACTAATGTGCCTCCAAAACAATTTAAACAAGTTGAAACAAAACAGAATTTAGCAGCCCCAAATTTAGAGTATGATTTGATTGAAGACCTAAAGAAACTTAGAGATAATATTTATGTTTACGAACTTTTGAAATTCCCTCTTCTTCTGCAGAAAATGCTTCAGAACATCATAGAAAATAGTAAAAACAACAATCTGAACAGAAAGAAAATTGCAGAAATCAGTTCTAAAACAACTCAAAAGGTCCCTACTAAAACAACACCTGAAACCCCAGATAAAAGGGATCTCTCTAAAAAAACTGTATCAAATGTAGATAAAATAATTTCAAGGACATCAGCTAAAAATCAACAGAATTTTGTTGTTAATACTCGAACAAATTTCCAACCTTTCTTGTTAACTTTTGAAATTTTCAATAGAAATGTACATAATTGTATGGTAGATTTTGGCACATCATCAAATGTCATGCCCTTGTCTGTTTTCCAAAAAATAAACGTTGAAGTTCAACCTTCTAGTCTTAAAATCATTCAGCTCGATCAGACGAATGTTAAGGTAATTGGTGAACTAAAAAATGTGCTCATTAGGTTATCTTCTAATCCTAAAGTTTACTAGATTATTGACATCATTGTTGTTGACATCCCCGAGGTCTATGGTTTATTATTGAGCAAGGATTGGTCCAAGCAACTACATGGTTACTTTGCAACAGATTGGTCGCATTTATGGCTGCCAGAAAATGGAAATCCAAATAAAATTAGGATTAACCGTGAACGTTACCTCAAGTATGCCATAATGGATTTGAATGATTCTAATGAACCATTTACTAATTCCACTAATTCAGCTGAAATGCAGGGAATGAACACTTTATTCAGTAACTTCATGGCCGAAACTTCCCCCATCATCGATCTAGAACAACTATCGAAGCTCATGACATGTACTCAGTCAACATCTTTACCAAATGTGCCAAACACTGCCAACGAAGCTCAAAGATGGTCACTTTACTTTGATGGATCCAAATCTAAAGAAGGAGTTGGTCCAGGATGTGTACTCATCGACCCGACAAGTAATAAAACTTTTATCTTCTGTCGATTAGAGTTTGAATGCACCAATAACATCATCGAATACGAGGCACTTTTACAAGGACTCAAGAAAGTTGTAGATATGAACGTAAAGAACTTAATGGTATTTGACGATTTGGAAATTGTGGTCAGGCAAGTAAGAAATTCCATACATTGTCTATCACTACACCTGAAAAGTTACCAAACTGAGGTATGGAATCTAATGCACAAATTTTCCAAATTTAACATCAATTCCATTCCTAGATTAAGCAATTCTGAGGCTGATTTATTAGCTAACATCGCTTCTAAACTTTTTCCCACAGAAGGTATTTCTCCGAATGCATTTTCAATTGAGTTATTGTTCAGACCATCGATCCTAGACAATGTCACTAATTTGAGGGTGTTTGATGATGATCAGCAGATCATCAGTTCTTTGCACATGGAGGACACCTTCCAAGGCGCAATTATCGATGAAGGCACTCACAATGAAAACCTCTGCAATTTTACGGTAATATCAGAGCCTTGGTTTCTCGAATCGAAATCTGATATGGTAAACTCTATTCCTAAATCCATGGTAAGGTTAAAGAAGTTTTATGATTTTCATGATAAATTCAGAAAGTCAGTAAATTGTAAAACAAATAGCTCTTCCTTGACTCATGAAAAGGTAAATCTAGGGACTAAAGATAATCCACAATATATCAATCTGGGAGTGGGATGCTCCAAACAAGAGTGATCCTCTTTTATTAAAATGTTTAAAGAATTTAATTTTGTCTTTGTGATCCATGTGGATATCGGTGGCCACCCACCTTTTCCGACTAGCTCAAAACAATTTTCTGGCAATTTTGGCAATTTACTATTTTTAGTAGGTTTTAACTTCCGGGGCCATTTTGAGGGCCTAAATGAAGGTTTTTTGATATCGAGGTTCTCAATGATAGACAAAGGAATAATTGAGCCCCCAAAATGAATCTCCTCGATGATAACTTTCTAACGAGCTATCATACGCCTAAACTAAAGATCGTATGCAAAAGTTACGACCTCGGGAAGTTGATGTACTCACTTACCCAAACGGGGCCCACATGACTTTTGGCGCTTCATATCCTAGGGTTAGGTTTTTGGATGTCTATGGTTTTTGAAACTCCTGATTATTGTAAAAAGGCCTTCAGAGCCTCATTGTAACCATCTCCTTGTGAATACGAGTAGTCGTCACATCTCTTCTCAGAGATAAGTTGCCACCATTCTAGCGAGTCTTTCACTCTGTATTTTTACAGTCTCTGTACATTTCTTTCATTACTAGAAATAGTGTATTACTATATATCTATGTTTATGGTTGCATCTTTGATACATTTCTGTTATATTATTGAATATCTGTGATATCTCTGTGCATTTATTTATTATATCTCCGCTCTCATTTTGTGCCAAAAATAATCTGGATCACTTTGCTTGGACATATGATGATTTGAAGACTTTTGACCCTAATATAATACAGCATATCATCCCCATGAAACCCCAAACTCAACCTTTCCAATAGAAGCTAAGAAATATGCACCCTAAACTGGAACCAACAGTCAAGAAAGAACTAAATAAATTATCGAATGCAAAGATAATATTCCCAGTGAGACACACACAATGGGTGTCTAATCTGGTTCTTGTAAGGAAGAAAAGTGGAAAAATTCGACTCTGTGTTGATTTTCGGAACTTGAACCGAGCGTATGACAAAGACAATTATCCTATTCCTACAATGGAACAAATCCTTCAGTAGGTATATGGTTCCGAAAGACTATCACTTCTAGACGATTTTTCGGGATACAACCAGGTCCTCATGTCTCCCCCAGACCAGTTAAAAACCACTTTTCATACCCCATGGGGTACTTACACCTACATGAAGATGATTTTTGGGATTATAAATGTTGGGGCCACTTTTCATAGAGCAATGGATATTTTTTTTCATGGTCTCCTAAATCAATCTGTAGTGGTCTATCTTGATGACATTACGACTTTCTCCAAAAACAAGAAAGATCACTTGTCTCACCTTAGGCTTTTCCTAGAACGATGTTGCAAGTACGACATATCTCTCAACCCTAAGAAGTCAATATTTGCAGTGGAATAAGGAAAACTTATCGGATTCATAGTATCCAGTGATGGGATGATCATCTATCCCAAAATAACTCAAGCCATTGCCAAACTTCCTCCCCCCTCCTCCAAAAAATCTATGCAATCCTTTTTAGGCCAGATCAATTTTGTCAAAAGGTTTGTCCTGAGTTTCTTAGAAATGGTAAGGCCATTGAAAAACTTAACTAAAAATGATGTTCAGTATCATTGGGGACCACAGGAAAATAAAGCTTTTGATTCCATAAAAAAATCCACAGTGGAGGGCCCTTCCTTAATGAGTCATGATTTTTCACAAGATTTCACTCTTTATACTTTCACCTCTGATTGATATTATGTCGCTGTGTTGACCCAAAAGAATGCTGAAAGTAATGAAATCCCCATTTTCTTTATGATCTCATCCTTCAAAGGAGAAAATCTTAACTACCCGGTTGTAGATCAACAGGCTTATGCAGTTTTCAAAGCAGTGAAACGTTTCCGATCATATTTACTGAAATCCAAAACTAAAGTCGTCGTGTTAGTACAAAAGGAATTGGGTGAAAAACGGGCAAACTGGATGACATCATTACAAGAGTATGACCTTGAAATTACCCCTGCACAAATTGTTAGAGGTCAAGGTCTATGCAAACTAGTGGTTGATTCAGTTGAAGAGCAACAAGGCCAAATTAATGTCTTAACTATAAATCAGCATAGTCAAAATCAAATCTATTGTACACAAGTTGTTTATAATTCTTGGTTTGATGATATTAAGGTTTATCTAACATACGGCTCTACTCCTCACCGTCTCAATCCAAAAAAGAGAAGATCATTAAGACTAAAATCTGCACCTTTTCAGCTGGTAAATGGCATATTATTCCATAAAAATTTTGATAACGTCCTCATGCATTGTTTGGAAAGAGATAAAGCAAAGAAAGTATTATTTGAACTGCATGCAGGTGAAGTTGGTGGTAATTTTGGTGGAGACACCACTACTCACAAAGTATTAAGAGTCGGGTATTATTGGCCCACGTTGTTCAAATATGCCCATGCATTATGTCATAAATGCATAATCTGCCAAAAGGCTGTTGGATGAGTACAAAAAGCAGCATTCCCTTTACAACATGTTTTGGAAGATTCACCTTTTCAAGAGTGGGGTCTTGAAATCATAAGGCCAATTAACCCCACTTCCTCACAGTAGCATAAATACATCATTACAACAATAGACTATTTTACCAGATGGTCTGAGGCTACACCACTAAAAGTGGTAAACACTAGTCAGGTAATATCTTTCCTTAACTCGAACATCATTACTAGATTTGGTATTCCTGAGTGTTTGGTCTTCGATAATGCTTCCTAATTTGCATCCCTCGATATGAGTGTTTTTTCTTTAGAAAAAGGGATCAAACTGAAATATTCTGCCAGCTATTACCCCCAAGGAAATGGCTAAGCAAAATCGAAAAACAAAAACTTGATCAAGATCATCAAGAGGACAGTTTCTGAAAACCACAAGAATTGGCACAACACACTTTTTAATGCACTCTGGGCTGATAGGGTGACTCTGAAAACCTTTGTTGGTAATTCTCCTTTCTTTATCTTCTATGGAAGAGAAGCAATTCTCCCTCCTCATTTTCTTTTTCCCTCTCTGCAATTATCGCAGAAATTTCAGGGAGAGGATTTTCCTCCTCTTGAAAGTCAAATTAATGCTTTGTTGAAATTAGAGGAAGAAAGAGCACAAGCAAAAGAGAGACTGGATCAGCATCAACATATTGTGAAAATTTGGTTCGATTGAAAATCTGCTTCAGATAGAAACTTCGAGGTAGGAGATCTAGTTCTCAAATGGGATAAACCTCATGAGGGAAAAGGGGAACATACCAAGTTCCAAAACCTGTGGTTAGGGCCCTTCGTAATCGCTAAAAAACTAGGTCCCAGCTCTTTCCGCCTACAAAATTTAGAGGGGCATCCAGACACCTTCCCGGTGAATGGCCAAGCTCTCAAGAGATATTTTTCGTGATAATTCCAAATCCATCTTTTGTACATACTTTTCTGTTTTGATTTATTTTTATTTTTTGATTTTGGTTCTTTTCATTTTGTTTGTTTTCGCTGATTTTTTGTTAAACTTATGTCTGTGTCACCTTTTAGTTCGTGGAGGGGAACCAAAATGCATCGTTATGAAGCAATTGTTAAGGTCTTCTCAAGAGCATCAATTTTGTGAATTTCTGAAACACAGACTAGCTAAAGAAATTGTGTGTTTGAAACAGATTTCCTAGTCTCACTTTATAATTATAAGCAGACACGATCATCTTTAAATATTTTTACGATGTCCCTGATTTTAAAGAAAGAAACTCACGTATGCCTTCCTGTCCTTGAAAATTTGGTTTCATCAAGAAACTAATTTCAGATCATAATGAAGGTGATTAAGAAAAAACTTAAAGGCCGGAAAATAACAAGTGTTCTAAAGACTAAAATTTTCAGCATCACCTCGCTCTTCTGAATATCTTTAAATTTATATCAGATTGTAAACAATTTCTCAAGAGTTGTGGGAAGTGTTTGTAAACCTACTGGGATACTACAAAGGTCTATTGGTAGCGGGTAAATGCATGCATGATTCCAATACAACTTCGTCGGGGTACTGAACAGGCCTGCTAGCAGCGAAGCAATGTCAGGTTCAAGAAAAATGTCAGGTATAAATTTTGATATTGGTCATAAGTAGCCTTCATTTTGAATTGAAATTTCTTGGACAGGGTAGAGGCGTCAGAGTGGGTTAACTGACATCCCTGCCGAGGCTATGGATGCTTGCTGATAGTAGTGGCCCTATCAACAGTATCGAAGCCATTGACTTGAACATCATTGCTCTCGTAGTTAAAATTTTGTCACCGAATTTCATTTGGATAGAAAGATATCTGAAACTAGACTGTGTAATGATTGTTGAGATGCTTGATGTCCTTCAACTATACTTTGATCTGTAATCATTCTAAGCAATCCTAACATGAACTCATTGGTAATACAAATATAACTGCTTCTCCCAGTAAGTCACCATTGTTGGGAGCCCTACACGATTTTTTCCTTTTAAAGTGACAAATAACAATTTCTGTAGCTGCCTACGCTTCGTCATGTAAATATTTCTATTTGAAGGTGACTACTCGTTTGTAAAAAAGATGTTTTGATTATTCCTATTTTATTATTTTTGTTTTCATGCTTCATTCATGACTGAAAGAATGAATGGAACACTAAAACTTATAATCAAATTACAATCATATCCAAGGCTTGGTCTTTATGTAGGGTCAGTGATCTCACAACTTTTTTAATGGATGTTGTTTTTCTTTGAAGCTTATCATATATCAATAAAACATTTGTTTTTGAGTTGCTCCTAGATTATAAGCTATATCTTGAGTACTTTGTAAATACATCAAGAATAGATTGGCATTAAGACTATAAGCTTCTTCATTTAATGCTTGGTAGATCATTTTCGATTTTAAATCTTTTGATTGGTATTTTTATTTTTGGATCGCATCCTCTCCTAACCTTGTAAAATCAAGGTACCCATTTCATATGATGAGATTCAAACACAACTCAGTCGTACCATGTACTCTGTTTGAAGTGGCAGCTTGAATTGATAGATCCATCATTACAAACTAGGGTCTTGGGTTTCGCTCTGTACTTAAGGCATTCATTACCAGAAACGCCCAATTTTCATGGCTGGAAACCCCCTATGCTCTCATTTTGGTCGTGCTAGGGTAACTATGGGTTTTATTCCTTTTTTACTTGCTCTGGCCTTCCTCTGTCTATGCTACCCCTTATGCTCACAGTGAGTCCTAGTCACCTTTGTGACTATCTGTCAAACCCTTATGGCCCCTGTCCTCCGTGTTGAGTCAAATGGCTCCCAAACTTTGTTGTTGTATGATGATGCAAGTGAAGACCTTAAAATCCAGGGTTGGGTTGTGTTTCTTGAGAAGTTTCAAGGTTATAACTTACAAGAAGCCCAAGAGTTCACCCTCACATTCGATGGATGCAAAGCCAAAGTGGGCAACATTCAATTGGAAATCACTGAGGAATTCCTAACTGAGGCAACAGGTCTTCCCCTCACCGGCCAAAAATGGTTTAAAAATTCAAAGTTGGACGAGGTACCATGGGGTTTGTTCGTCACCTCCCAAAAAATTCAATGTTGTGACAAAGGTATGCCACTCTCTCTATTGAAGGATAGATGGCATGGTTTATTAGCTGTGTTAAGACATTTTGTCACTTGTGAAGGCTGCTACGGCCTCATCTTCCTTTACCACATAAGACTGCTCATGCATTTTATCGGTTTCCAGTTAAACATGCCTTTTTACTTATTAAAAAGTTTATATAAGATGTCAAAGAGATATAAAAGGAAGAAATTGGATTCCATCTTATTTCATCATGGGTTTATTAAGTTGTTGATAGTCCATCATCTGAAACTACTTAATGATGATTGGAATTCTTTTGTGACTCGCAATGGATTTTTTACAGTAAACCCTGTGGACACTCTGGTGGTTGATAAACCTATGCTAGAGAAGTCTTGTTTTCCCTCCAGTGATAGGCCAGTTTTATTATGTGAAAACCCTTATGAAAGGGCCATGGTCGATCAGTCTATGTGTGAACAACAGGACGTCGACTCCAATATTGTTAAAGTTCCTAAGTGTGAACAAGTCGTCGAACCTAACCTTAACATCAAATCCACCAGTGGAAACCCTTCCAAACAATGAAATAAAAATCGAGACATGCGAGGGTATAATAACAAGAGGGCTAGGAGGCTAATTTTGAGGAGCCTACGAAATAGATCAAAAGCTCATGTGAGCTTGATCGAATCGATCGAGGTCCATGAGAGATCTGATTCTGAGATTGAAAAATTCCTAGCAGTTGAAGACCTAAATCATTCTAAACCGGATCTCGGTCAAGCCTTTGATTATGTGGATAACTTGCCACCGTGTATGAAGAACAACAAGGATTTTCCAGGAATTAAATTCGGTCAAAAGTCGACAATGGATAGTGGAAGTGTTTTAACACACAGTCATGCGCTTGTTCAACCATTTGCCCCTGCTGTAAATTATGAAGTGTGTTTACACTAGATAGGTATGTATTACACAGACATTCCCGTCCTTCAAAAAGAGATTAAGTCTCTTACGTCTCAAAACCGCTCATTGACAATTGAAAACCATGAGCTCAAGATCAATGCACAAAGGCAAGGAAAACGCTTGAAAAGGACTGGCAATATCATAATAAAAAACTTTGATAGTATCGAGGTTGTGATCAACTCTGAAATTTTGTGATTCGAATTTGATTTTCAGTTGAATGGTAAGATTATTTTTTTCAGTTCTTTATTGTTATTTTTCTAATTAATATAGAGTGATTTAGATTTATGTTGTCAATAATAAGACTAGCTACAGAATCGTGAGATTGTGTAGCCAAGTCAAATTTCTCATTAAAAAATTTGGAAATTATTAGTTAAATAAATATCTAATTTTCACATTTTGTTTTGCTTTCAGGATATGATGTATCTTGTGGTGATCTCATAAGATGGAGCATTGCTAGACTTAGTTTATTAGTCACCTGTTTTGGCTTATATTGTAAATCAAAACAAAACTTGTGTAATTTTGAAGATAGAGTTTGATATTGAGTGGCTTTTTAGACCCTCTATTGTTGTAACTGTGAGGTATTTTTGAGATATGATCCTATATTAGAAGATAGGATGCTTAGTTTACCTGAACTCTTTAAATACACAATATTTTTTAATAGAAATCATCTTGGCCTGGGGCAGAAGATGGACGATTAATTCACAAACTTAAATGGAACAACAATATGCATTTTGGCTTTAGCATCTTGTAAATGATGTTTTCATTTATGTTTTGTTTATCCTGATATACTAATAGGTTTTGATAGCTTTAGACTTCATGATCTGTTATGTTTTGGGATAATTCTTTTATAAATATTGTTCATATTTGATGCTTTAGATATTAACAGTGTGATCATCTATTCAGCTTAAATGACAGGATTTCTCTTTAATTTTTAGTTGAATGATCAAATGCAATGTTGTTACAATCAGATTTATCTTAATGTAATCTCTTGCAATCATAATATCACAGGACCTATACGTATCATCTATTCTTTTATTAAAACCCAACTGCCAACACATTGTTCTAGATTTATTTAGAACTGTCTTAAGGTTCATTGCAGGTTTCCTTCTTGGACGTGGTAGTTGGACGTTCTCTAATCATGCAGATGCTTGGATACATATCGCTAACTCACTAACATGTTAGCTTATTTATATTTTTCTATCATTTACTTATCATTGAAACTTGAATGTATGGTTTGGCTTTTGACTATCCACACGTTTCTGTTTCATAGTATTTTTTCATATCAGTTTAGATTTATAAAGGAAAAACAAAAAAATATTTTTATGTGCTTTTTTATCTGCTTCTTCAAAGAAATCATTTTTCACATTGATTTTTGTAAGTTTAGATTAAAACTTGCAGTTTGTATATCATGTACATAAGTAAGATAAGTAAATATTCTATTTAAATAGATCTACAATAGTTACATTATACGTATGTACATATATATATATATATATATATATATATATAT
>JASDQU010103240.1:109971-150353 GCA_032191745.1 Picea mariana | reverse complement strand
AGTTATTTCATTTTGTTTATTTGTTTCTTTTTTAGACTGGCTAACGGAGCCATTAAACTCGTCGAAACAAGTTACACCAAACGGCTTGGGTTATTTAGACAACCCCGGACCAAACTCGTTCTTCCAATTGACGGATGGTCATTTTCGCCCGTCAACATGGGGGAAGCTCATTTGATCCCCTCTGGTATAAATCTTTGTATTGTAAGCAAAGTAGAGGTTGGGTGGCGGGTTGTTAGACAGCTTTAGTGAGACGTTAGAAGGTTTTGGCTCGGCTTTGAGCTGAACAATCTGTTTTGTAAGAAGGGACGCAGAGATTCGAAACATAGTTGTAGATCGGACTCCGCCATTGTAATTTGTCATTCCACCATTAATAGAAAATGACATTTTTTCATGTTTTATCGTTCTGTGTAATGAATTTTGTGTTGTGAATGTCTTTTACATGTTTTTGAATTGTAGATTGATGTTAGAAAATGTCTACAGGGATAGAGATATTGTTTTCTATCCGTGATTGTGTTAAGTTAAGTTTGGTTCTCTAGGCTAAGTGCAAGGAGTGCGAGATGGAGATGGAAAACTCTGTAAGCCAATGCAAGGAGAGCGGGTCTGAATTCAATGGAGTCAGAAGAGAATCTACCAGGCAGGCATGCCATATTTACTTATAGACTCAGGGAGAAATTTCAAGGTGGTTAAGTCCCTTGAAAATAAAGATTGTGTGGAGAGAGGCACAACGTAGAGTTACTAAAAAATCAGGAATACTCTGCCAGGAGGGCATTGAGATTGCATGAGAATACCCAAGAACTACACAGCTGAAGGTGTAGAATAATCCCAGAATTATTGAACATTCTAGTGAAGGAAGGTTTTGCAAGAAGTGCATCGACAAAGGAAAGGAGATGTCTTAACCTTTCCATGAGGTCGAGGGAGAATCTGTCGAAGAACTGATCCAAGTGCAAGGAGTGCACCTAAGGTGTCAAGATTTCACCTTATAAGCTCAGGAGGAAGGGAGAGAAACTGTCAGGAGAGCATGAGGAGCTCGCAAAGGAACTTGTAACCTTGGAGGTTTTCAAGCTGAGCAAAGTCACAAAAGGAAGTTTGTGCAGAACTTAGCAAGGAGTGTAGGAAGAAGCCTTCGAGAATAGCCTAAGTCTCAAAAGGGGAAGTTTTTCTAAGTGCACAAAGGAATCAAGGAATTTTTTAAGTCCCGAAAACGGATAAATTACCCATCGTCAAGGAAAAGACAGGTGGCAGAAGATCGAGAGTTTCGGGAGAAGGAAATTCAGAAGGCTTGCGAGAGAGAACAAGGATCTTCGCGAAGTCGCAAAGATCGATTTCAAATCCAGGCCATTGGATCTGGAAAGACGCATGGAAAAGGATCAGCGCATCGTTGATTTGTAAGTCATAAAAGTAGAGTTGAGAGGAGACAAGACTCACGAAATTTGAACTCGTGATTCGATCACAGTTGTTGATCGCGAGAGCAACGAGGGTTGTAGATATAGTCCCGGAGTATTCACCAATTTGNTGGCAGAAGATCGAGAGTTTCGGGAGAAGGAAATTCAGAAGGCTTGCGAGAGAGAACAAGGCTCTTCGCGAAGTCGCAAAGATCGATTTCAAATCCAGGCCATTGGATATGGAAAGACGCATGGAAAAGGATCAGCGCATCGTTGATTTGTAAGTCATAAAAGTAGAGTTGAGAGGAGACAAGACTCACGAAATTTGAACTCGTGATTCGATCACAGTTGTTGATCGCGAGAGCAACGAGGGTCGTAGATATAGTCCCGGAGTATTCACCAATTTGAAAATCAGGAGAGGGAGGAAGCAGTTTGCGAGAGTCTCGAGGGGCGAGATCGCAAAGGGAGTGGACCCATGGTCGCAGCCCATGGTCATATCAATGGAGGAGCTTAGCAGTGAGAGCTAAGGAATTAGGCGCAAGGGTTGAAAAGTGTTAAGGAAAGGGTCTGCAGGTACCATATCATAGGTGTTGAGGGATATGAAGAGGGTATGTGTTAAGTCGAATTGGTTCCACTAAGAGATCGATGAGTCATTCGACTCGAAGACTTGAATGATCCTAGACTGAGAGCTCAAGCCAACCCCGAAAGAAGAGAAAGGAGAGGGGGGAGGTTGGCATCAGAATGTCTGGTCTACCAACAAAATAATGGAGAGACAATCAAGACTCTGGATCTCCTACAACCATTAGCTATACCAAGCCAACATTGGGAATAATTTTCCATGGATTTTATTACAAATTTACCAAATCAGAAGGAAATATCGCCATCATGGTAGTAGTGGATCAACTAACAAAGTATGCACATTTTTTCTCTCTTTCTCATCCTTTTAAAGAATGAATAGTATCAACAACATTCATGGAAACAGTTCAAAAACTACATGGAGTCCCCAAGATTATTGTAAGTGACAATGACCTCATTTTCATGGGAAATTTTTGGACTGAATTATTTTCTTGTTTTGGTACTCAATTGGCTCATAGTTCATCTTACCACCCTCAATCCGATGGGAAAACTGAGACTGTGAATAAATTTCTAGAAGGATATCTTCGTTGCTTTGCATCCAATAAACAGACATAATGGGTCAAATGGTTTCCCTTAGTGGAATGGTGATACAACACATCCTTCCATACTTCATAAAAATGTCCCCATTTCCGGCACTTTATGGATATCATCCTCCATCCATCACATTACCCTTGAAAGGGAATACAAAGTTTCAAGCAGTGGAGGACCATATAGGGAACCAACAATAGGTCCTAAAATTGTTGAAGGACAACTTGGTTATGGCACAAAATAGGATGAAACAACAAGCAGATCAACATTGTAGGGAAAGGGAATTTGAGGTGGGGGATTGGGTATTTATAAGGCTACAACCATACAAGCAAATGTCCCTCAAGCAAAAAAACAAGGACAATAAACTAGTACCCAAATATTATGTCCCCTATAAGGTTTTGCAAAGGATTGGAAGTATAACTTACAAATTGGAGTTGCCTCCATTTTCACGAGTACATCCAGTATTCCATGTTTCTTTCTTAAATAAGGTCATTGGCAACGAGATCCCGGAAAAAAAATTTTTACCAGAGCTCAATGAAAAAGGGAAAATCATACTACATCCAGAAAAAATCCTTGAAACAAGAATTAAGCAATTGAGAAATCGAGCAATTACAAAGTACCTCGTCAAATGGAAGAACCTGCTAGTGGAAGAGGTGACATGGGAAGATGAGTTCTTCATGCAAAATCATTTGTGGTTAGACAAGTGATGAGGACAACACTTGTTTGAAGGGGATGGGAATGTTAATCCCTAGAAAAAGCCACGTGATATGTATAAAACCCCTTTTTATGCCCTATATATTGAATTATTACATTTCTAGTAGGTCAGCTAGAACCCTTCTTTGCACCCTTTTATTATAATTGTAACCCTTTGTCTCATATATATATCAAGGATATTTATTATTAGGATCATCTTATCTCATCGCATATTGTTTTTAGAAGTTTATATATTGTAAAGGAGGTTTCCCCCTCAAAGTGGACTGAATTTTATTGATTTCTTATTATTTTTAAGGCGTTGGGTCATAACAGGATTGATTACAAGGAATAGTGATAAGACTCCATATGAGTTATGGAAAGGAAGATCGTCCAATTTCAAGTACTTTAGAGTGTTGGAAGGAAGTGTTACATAAAAAGGGAAGACAAGAAGATTGGAAAATTTGACTCCCTCGTGGATGAAGGCATATTTGTTGGGTACTCATGAAAAAGAAAAGCATATAAGTGCTACAATCTAAGACTCGACAAGATAGCGGAAAGAATTAATGTAAAATTTGATGAAACGGACTTATTGAAGACCAGGAAGGAAAGAAAAAATTCAAATGTATTTGAAGAACATGAAAATGAAGAACTAAAGCACGAAGAAGAGGAAGAAGGAGAAGAACAACAAGATTTTCATACACCTTCTAGGACATGTAACCATCAGGTTCAGAAGAATCATCCACCAGAACAAAGCATTGGAGATAGAAGTGTCGGAGTAGAAACTAGAAGAAGAAGGAAAGCATAGACACCTGAACAAGGAAATTTTTCATTACTATCCACAATTGAACCAAGTAACTTTGAGGAAGCCAAAAATGATGAACATTGGATCAAGGCTATGGAAGAAGAACTAAATCAAATAGAGAAGACTGAGACCTGGGAACTAGTTCCAAGACTAAGGATAAAAATTGGATTGGGACAAAATGGATCTTCAGAAACAAGCTAAACAAAGATGGACAAGTAACCAAAAACAAAGAAAGACTAGTGTGAAAAGTATATCCTCAAGTTGAAGGAATAGTGATGCAGGAGCATCGTAAACATTCAAGTGAGCGTGGAGGCGAAAGACAGTTGGAAAGCACAACATGCATTTCTCACATTTTGAAATGTTTTGAAAGTTTAAAGGAGCGGGTGTTAATGTAATAGCTAGAAAGCATACTTTGCATTTATATCTTGGAGGTTGTAAACAAATCTTGAGCGATTTCTCTCATCTGTAGAAAGTTAAGGCATTTAAGCCCTATTAATGAAAGTAGGTAGATTTAAATTATAGATTAGACAGTTTTAGGAGCAGGAGGGAAAACGGATATAGACACCCTTGTCTTTGTATTATGACATTCATTAGATCATTATAACATTAGCATAGCATAGAAGAAGAGAGATGCAAAGAGAGAGAGAGAGAGTTGTAGAGAAGAAACCATGTACAAAAGAAGTTGAATTAATATATGAATCTTTGAATCAGATTTCATGGTGTTATGATGTTTTTTGTTTATACATGGTGAATGTGAAATGTTCGCAAGGAGTGTGTCGACAAAGGTTCAGAGTTATCTCTGAAAGCTCAGGAGGGATATCGTTGTTTTCATTCCAGCAGAAGTGTAGGTGAAGCACAAAAGCCGTGCAAGGTGTGCGCATTCTGGTTGAAAGATTAGAACTTATCAACCAAGAGGAGAGTTGAAGGACTCTTGTTGCAGGAAGTGCACAGAGTCGAAAGATCAAATACTTTGAAGTATTTGAAAGTCTGTCGCAAGGAGTGAGAGCAAGAATCCTTTGGATATTTGATTTTTTGAGTGAAATATCAGGAGGGATAATACCTTTGAACACTTCAAAGGAGAATGGAGGTCGAACTACTTCAAAGGGAGATGAGGGTCGAAGTTATCCAGCAGAAGTAAAGTTCAGAAGGGAGAACATTGGTTTGTTTTGTAGGAGCTGTCAAGGAGCAAACGGGCTGTCCAAATTCTCCATGGAGAACTCATGAAGTCGCGAGGGCCATAGGATCCAGAGAAGTTGCAGGGTGATTAGAGGTAGGCAAACTCATCACTCTAGGATCCAGAATCAACGTGGACCATTGATTGTGCTTTGCACAAGCCTTCAAATCATTTTGTCATTTCGGGGATCTGGACGACAAGGAGTTGAGCGCAGTGAAACAGAAGTCCCAAAGTCACGAGTTGTGACAGGAATTGGTGTGGGGTTTTAGGATTTCATCACTTCGGGTGTCAGGAAACGGAGGAGGCAGCTCTTTGGGATCGAAAGCCCTGAAATCCAAGAAGAGTGACAAGTGGTAGGATTCTGTGTCAAAGGTAAAAGATAGCGGAGAAGATAGGTGGCATACTTGTCACCAAGCGGAGTCAGACTTCGTTGACTTTTTTGGGGTTTCGTAGGTTGGAGAGTCGGAAGCCTTGCATCAGGATTTGTGAAGTTGCGAAGTCCGAAACCTCGATGAAGTGAAAAATTCCATTGGGAAGCCAACCCTTGCTGAATGAATCGAAATTCAACATTTCAGGTTTTGGAGGTTGTAGAGACAGGAACTCTCGACAACAAGAATCATGATATTGTGAAACCCAAAATCCCGATCTGGAAAAGGGCATGATCTTATCGAGATTAGGAGACTTGGGTAGTGCTTTGTGTCTGATCACACAGGGCATACTCATAAGGACCTGTGGATACACCGTCGTGTGTGTGAGGGATTCCCTGTAGGGAATTTCAAAGAGTCAATCAGACTCAAGAGGGCAGATTTAGAAAGATCCTGCGTGGACCTCGACCTGAGGGTTTGGGGGTCTGCTGCACCAGTTGTGGTATCAGAGCACAGAAAAAGTCTTTTCTTTCTGTAGCAGAGAAGAGAGGAACATTTCTCAGCCATGTCGTCGAGAAGAAGAGATAGGCCCATGCCAATGCATGATCCCACAGTGGAAAGAGAAATGCGTGAACTACGTGCTAGGATTGATTCCATCGAGACAGCACAGAGACGCATAGTTGACGCTGGGGATATCAGCGAGGTTGATAGTGAAAATGAAGCTGGAAATGAAGATGAAGAAGTCTTAGTAAAAGATGCTGCAGATGAACACCTATTCGAGGTTTTTGCAAGGATAGGTGCTAGAGAAAAAATGGAGATTCCCATGTATGAGGGGAACCTGGATGTTGAAGAGCTTCTATACTTGATTAGGGCTCTGGATAAATACTTTGACTATGAGGATGTTGAGGAAGATAGGAAATTCAAACATGTTGTCACCAGACTTAAAGGGCATGCAACACTATGGTGGGATGAACTGGAGGCTAACAGACGCAGCAAGGGCAAGCAGAAAATCAAGAGATGGGATAGAATGGTTGCGAAGATGAAGGCCAAATTCATACCCAAGGATTATAAAATCACTTTGTTTCAAAGAATGCAGAATTTGAGACAGAAGCTGATGTCAGTGAAGGAATACATTGAAGAATTCTACAAGATAAACATCAGAGCAGGTCATCAGGAAAGTGATGATAAAAATGTTGCCAGGTACATGAATGGTCTGCGATATGACATTCAATATGAGATGAGCATGATGATCATTTGAAATGTAGAAGATGCTTATCAGATGGCTCTGAAAGCTGAAGAGAAGCTGAGCCGAAAGCAAGGTCAAAGAGGCCGAGGTAGAAGTCAAGCCAGAGGCAAAACAATTGCCCAAGACAGGACTCAGAAACCTAAAGAAGAGGGAAAGAAACCTCAAACTCAACATGAAAGAGGAGGAAGCTCACAGAGAGGAAAGCATGCTGATAGAAATAATTTTCCTCATACCAGAGGAAGAGGAAGAGGCTAAGGAGGTGAAGTGAAATGTTTTGTTTGTGGGAAAAATGGACATAAATCTTATGAGTGTCCAGATAGGAAGAAATAAGGTGGTGAAACTCACATTGCCAAAGCACAAGGACAAAATGTTTAGGTAGAAGATGCTGAGGGCAGAAGATCCTTGACGATGAGGAAAGTTCTCTTAACGCCAGAGAAAGAGGCAGAGAACCCAACCTAAAGGAATAGACTGTTTCGGACTACTTGCAAAATAAAAGACAGGGTATGCAAAGTCATAGTGGATAGTGGTAGCACAGACAATCTCATTTCTACAGAGATGTTAGAAAAGTTGGAGCTGGAGACTGTTGAACATCCAATCCCATACAAAGTTTCATGGCTACAAAAAGGACATCAAATAAATGTCACTAAACATTGTTTAGTTGAATTTAAGGAGGATATAAGGATAAAATATTGTGTGATGTCATTCCCATGGATGTTTTTCATCTATTGTTGGGTAGACCATGGAAATATGATTGGAATGTAGTTCATGATGGGAGAAAGAACACATACGACTTGGAGAAGAATGGGAGGACACATATGTTGTTACCGATTAAGGACAAAGAAGTGAAAACAAAGGTGAGCAACACTGTACTTCTCATGAGTGGGAAGGAACTTCTTAATGTGGTTAAGAAGAAGGAAAACACACATTTATTGTGGTTAGGAAGCCTAGAATTTTTTTAACCAGTACAAGGATAGATGATTTACCAAAGGAAATCCAGAAGTTATTGGAAGAGTTCGCTGATATAGTAGTGGTCGAACTACCTTGTTCATTGCCACCGATCAGGAGTATAAGTCATCACATTGATCTTATACCTGGAGCCAGTTTACCAAACAAAGCAGTGTACAGATTGATGCCGCAGGAAAATGAGGAAGTCAAGAGACAGGTCCAGGACTTAATGGACAAAGGATTGGTTAGAGAGAGCTTGAGTCCATGCGATGTTCCAACAGTTGTTGTAGGAAAATCTCCCTGCGGACAGGTAGATTGCCTCAAAGAGCTTGACCTTAACTCTAAGAAAGAAAATGCTTAACATGGACACTGACTTCCTTTCAAATCCATACAAACTAACACATGAGAAGGAAGGAGAGCACAAGTACCTATTTATCGACGTTTGTCCCTGCACGCTCCGAGTTGAGCTCCAATCCTTTCCTCCTCGATGAGTTCTGTAGACAAACAAGATACGACCACTTCCTACTCTATTGATATTAGTTTGAAATCAGATCTATCTATCAATGATAAGTTCATGTAATCATCAGACACAAACTAGAAAGAAACAAGCCAAGCATGTCATATTAATGAGAATAACGACAGCAGTACTTACAATCGTAGATGTGAATGCGACAACTTCGTCAAGTCCCCTTCGTCTAACCCTTGCTCGAAAGATCCACAACCTGGATGACAGTAGCTTCACTGATCACTTCTCCTTTGGCTGACTGTGTGTTTCCTATGAGATCATAGGTTTCATGCTAGCAATTCTTCCCCCTTTTCACCATCATAGAGCTTGCTTATATAGGTTGAGAGGAGCTTAACCTCTTGAGTTATCTTTAGAACAAGTTGAGGAACTCCCTCCTTAGATCAGGGATCTCCTGATGGAACCAAGAATTCGAATGCAACTGCCTTCTAAACTTGAAAGATCCTCCCCTTATTCTCCTCAATGGGCCAACTACTGCCTCAGATTAGGCAGCGCTCCCTCAGAATGGGCATTAGAGCATTGTAGTGCTCCCTAGGAAGCTTAAGGGGAGCACCAGCGCTCCAAAGGTGGATAGCGCTCCTTCTAAGGGGCAAGCAAGCATTATAACGTTCCCCGAGGCCTTATAGGGGAGCGCCAGCGCTCCTAAGGCTGATGTAGGGGAGCGCTCACCCTCAGAACCTTTGTTTAAGAGCCCTCCTCAAGTGTTTAGAGTTTCTTGACTTCAATTAATCAATTCCTCTTCTCCAAATCAAGTGCATGAGATGTTTTAAGTGCCTCCTTAGTGTCGTCGTTATGGCAGTATGCTTGAGAAACGTTTGCGACACTTGTGAACAACTTGTGACACTTGCGGAAGTTGCAAGGATGATGTGACACTTACGACAATTGAGAGGAACATGCGACACTTATCCAATTGAGTAATTTTGAAGTTGGTGATCTGGTTCTTGCACATCTGAGGAAGGAAAGGTTCCCAAGGGGAACATATAACAAACTAAAGATGAAAAATATTGGACCATGCAGAGTCATGAATAAATTTGGGGAAAACGTATATGAGATTGAATTACCCGATGGGGTCGGAATTTCACCAATATTCAATGTTGCAGATTTGTACCCTTATAGAAATGAACAAGCAGGGGAAGAGAATGAGTAGATAGAGGTTCAGTGGACCAAACAAATGCCTGTAACTGAAAATCCACAGATGGAAAGAATAATTTACAAGAGAGTCAGCAGAAAGACCAGGGGGGAGGATTATTTTGAATACTTGGTCAAATGGAAAGGACATCCAGTTAAAGATGCTAGCTGGGAAGATGAAGCAGAAATTCAGAAGCATGTACAGACCATGCAAAAGCTCATGAACAGGAGTTCATGAAAATTTTCAAGCGAGGGAGTATGATGTAGGATCATCGTAAACACTCAAGTGAGCGTGGAGGCGAAAGACAACTGGAAAGCACAACACACATTTCTCACGTTTTGAAATGTTTTTAAAGTTTAAAGGAGCGGGTGTTAATGTAATAGCTAGAAATCGTACTTTGCATTTATATCTTGGAGGTTGTAAACAGATCTTGAGAAATTGCTCTCATCTGTAGAAAGTTAAGGCATTTAAGCCTTATTAATGAAAGTAGGTAGATTTAAATTATAGATTAGACAGTTTTAGGAGCAATAGGGAAAACGGATACAAACACCCTCGTCTTTATATTATGACATTCATTAGATCATTGTAACATTAGCATAGCATAGAAGAAGAGAGCTAGAGAGAGAGAGAGAGAGTTGTAGAGAAGAACCCATGTACAAAAGAATTTGAATTAATATATGAAGCTTTGAATCAGATTTCATGGTGTTATGATGTTTCCTGTTTATACATGGTGAATGCGAAACATCCGCAAGGAGTGCATCGACAAAGGTTCAGAGTTATCTCTGAAATCTTAGGAGGGATACCGTTGTTCTCATTCCAACAGAAGTGAAAGTGAAGCACAAAAGTCGTGCAAGGTGTGTGTAGGCTGGTTGAAAGCTTAGAACTTATCAACCAAGAAGAGAGTTGAAGGACTCTTGTTGCAGGAAGTGCACAAAGTCGAAATATCAAATACTTTGAAGTATTTGAAAGTCCATTGCAAGGAGTGCGAGTAGGAATCCTTTGGAGATTTGAGTTTGCGAGTGAAAGCTCAGGAGGGATAATACCTTTGAACACTTCAAAGGAGAATGGAGGTTGAACTACTTCAAAGGGAGACGAGGGTCGAAGTTATCTAGTAGAAGTAAAGTTCAGAAGGGAGAACATTGGTTTGTTTCATAGGAGTTGTCAAGGAGAAAATGGGCGGTCGAAATTCTCCATGGAGAACTCGCGAAGTCACGAGGGTCGTAGGATCCAGAGAAGTTGTAGGGTGATTAGAGGTAGGTGAAATCATCACTCTAGGATCCAGAATCAATGTGGACCATTGATTGTGCTTTGTACAAGCTGTCAGATCATTTCGGCATTTCGGGGATTCAGACGACAAGGAGTTGAGCGCAGTGAAATGAAAGTCCCGAAGTCACGAGTTGCGACAGGAATTGGCGTGGAGTTTTGGGATTTCGTCACTTCGGGTGTCGGGAAACAGAGGAGGCAGCTCTTTGGGATCAAAAGTTCTAAAAGTCAGGAAGAGTGATAGGTGGCAGGAGTCTATGTCAGAGGTAAAAGATAGCGGAGAAGACAGGTGGTGTACTTGTCGCCAAGCGGAGTCAGACTTCGTTGACTATTTCGGGGTTTCATAGGTTGGAGAGCCAGAAGCCTTGCATCAGGATTTGCGAAGTCGCGAAGTCCAAAACCCCGATGAAGTGAAAAATTCCATTGGGAAGCCAACCCTTGTTGAATGCATCAGAATTCAGCATTTCAGGTTTCGAAGGTTGTAGAGACAGGAACTCTCGACAACATGAATCGTGATATCGTGAAACTCAAAATCCTGATCTGGAAAAGGGTGCGATCTTACCGAGATCAGGAGACTTGGGTAGTGCTTTGTGGTTGATCACACGGGGCATACTCATAAGGACCTATGGATACACCGTCATGTGTGTGAAGGATTCCTTGTGGGGAAATTCAAAGAGTCAATCAGACTCAGGAGGGAAGATTTAGAAAGATTCTGCGCGGACCTCGACCCGAGGGTTTGGGGGTCTGCTGCACCAAATAGATTTGGAATAAACCTTTACTCACATGGATAGAATGGAAGAAATCATAATGTTCTTGGTTTATGCATGTTCCAAAAGGATCAAATTGTATCAGATGGACGTAAAATCATCTTTTCTATATGGAGAATTAAAAGAATAAGTCTACATAGAACAATCAAAAGGGTTTCTACTATCAGAAAAGGAAGACTATGTTTTCATATTGAAGAAAGATATGTATGGACTTAAGAAATATCTAAGAGTTTGGTACTCAAGATTGTATAGGTACCTGCAACAACAAGGATTCAGAAGAGGAAATGCAGATAGTAACCTCTACATAAAATTGGATCAAGGAAGTATGATTATTATTGAAGTGTATGTTGATGACATCATCTTTGGAAGTGGTTATGATAGATTGAGTCAGAAGTTTGCCAAGGATATGCATAATGAATTTGAAATGTCCCTACTTGGGGAGTTTAATTTCTTCTTGGGACTCCAGATATCTCAGCTAGATGAAGGCATTTTCATTTCCCAAACCAAGTACTTCAAAGAAATGTTAAATAAGTTTAAAATGGAATACTGTAAACTTATGAGTACTCCTATGGTTATCGGTTTCAACTTGAGCAAAGATGATGAATCTAAAGAAGTGGATCAAAGACTCTATAGATCAATTATTGATATTCTACTCTATGTGACAACTTCAAGAACAAATGTAATGCAAGCAGTTGGACATGTCGCGACATTTAAAGTGTTACCAAAGGAAACCCATGTTCTAACGATGAAAAGGATATTCAGATATCTCAAAAGAACAAAAAAATTTGGGCTATGGTATCCGAAAGGAAATAAGTTAACTATGGTCACCTACACAGATGCAGATTGGGTAGAAAGTTTTGATGATAGAAGAAGTACAAGTGGAGCATATTTCTACTTAGGTGACCACAATATTCAGTACCCTTGTCCACATTAGAAGCAGAATATATCGCAGTAGCAACATGTTGTACTTAGATTCTCTATATGAATCAAACCCTGCAAGACATAAAAGTGAAATATTATGATCCTATTCCAATAATATATGAAAACACCAGTGCAATAAGCATCTCAAACAATTCAGTTATGCATTCCAAGACCAAACATATTCCTATTAAGTTCCAATTTCTGCAGGAACAACTCAGAAAAGAATATCAAGTTGGAGTACATTGGGACAAAAGAACAAATTATAAACATCTTCACAAAGCCTCTTCCTAGGGATACCTTTGAGTATCTTTTTCAAAAATTGGGAGTAATTTATGCTCCAAATTGATTTACATAATTATCTGCAAGAAAACAAAGGGGGATATTGTCAGGGGGAGTTACTCTTTACCATTGATGTCAAATGAAGAGAGAAAAATAGTAAAACTAGAAGCATGAAGATAGGGGGAGTCAACATGAAGACAAGAGGATGGTAAATTCATTGGGATCAGAGCACGAATACAAGGGGAGCATTTTTGTTTTACTGAGTTTCCATCAATTCCAAAAGGGGAGATTGTTGGAAAATTAGTAGTCATTGATGTCAACCTTAGAAGAATCCCTAAAGCAAATCCCAAAAGCCCCTAAAAGTAATGTTGAATGGCATTGTTAATGGTTAATGTTTGCATTTTTTTCTTAAGTTTAAAATGGTAAAAAGTGCTCAATATTTATTCACCCCCCCCAGTATTGGTGAATATTTCAATAGTCTTCTGCACTTACCAATATTTCCAACGTTGTTGAAGCCATAAGAGAAATACAAGATATTTTGTGTTTTAAAGAAAATTTGCGGAAATTTTTGGAAATATTTTTAGAGGAAGAATATGAAAATGAAGATGAAGATGAAAAAGTTGATGAGATCAATGTTGTTATGAATATTACATCAAATAGCATGAATAGTCTAGAGTGGAGGCCTTATTCTCGTTCTCGTAGTATAGACAAAACCAATGATAAGGTTATTGATGACCCAATCTTATGCCTTGATCGTGGTTGTCCTCCAAAGAAGAAGAAGATTCAGTGTAGCTCTTGGGTAACGACAATGAGACTGAAAGAACATATGAGAAAATTGGGTCTCCTCAAAAACTTCCAAGAAAGGAAAGGATTCCATCAGGGCCAATAATTAATCATGAAGAATGGCTGAAGGCATTGAGATTTAGATTGGAACAAAGTGAAGAAGAATGCCAAAACTGAAACCAATATGGAAAGGAATAATACGATGGTGCACTAGAGGAATCCTAAGAGAAAAATAAAGGTGGATAGAAAAACTTGAGGTATTGGAAAAGAGACAACAAGATAAATGTGTATCGAACACAATTTTCAACATTAAAATGCCAAGTTCTGGTAAATAAAGTACAAATTGGATCGTTGAGAATATTTACGGTATCAAAAACAATGAAGAACTTATTACATTTGAATAGAAAATGCCAGGAAGGATGTTTGATGGTGAAATATGGAAAAGGACGGATATAGGGTTCAAAACTAGTGATATCTCACATTCATTTGAGACCAAGAAACCTGAAGCAATTACACACAGAAACCATACCAATGAAAATCGCCACCGGAGCAGTAAATTGAATCCTTGTAATAGAGGAAATTTTCCTATAAGATGCCCTTCTAAAGAAAAATACAGTTACCTGTCACACTTTCATGAGGAAATTGGGAATTTTAAGGCTAGTCATTTTGGGGACAATGAGAAGGTCGAAGGATTTTTAGTTGGTGGAAGGGAGAAACTGCAAGATATCCATTTGGAATTGGGTTCTCATTCCCACACTCATAGTCCAGATGAAATCCGTGAGAGACAAGTTGTTGATGACTCAATTATATCTCTCCATTTGGAATTGAGTTATGATTCCCACTCTCGTAGTCCATATAATATCCATGAGAAAATTTGTATTGATGGATTAGTTTCATCCCTGCGTTACAGCCCTTCTCCTGAGAAAACAAAAGTTATTCACATTGTGGGATGTACATTTATGAAAAAGACATTGAAAATAGTCTAGAGGATGTGGATCCTTAGAAGCCATTCCAGATCAAGATCAATATCTAGTTATTCTGGTAGACTCTTATTATTTCAGGCTAATGTGGATCTTAATAAGATGAGAAGGGTTCCAGGAACAAATCTTGTGGGCTACTGTGAATTTTTACACAGTAAATTTTTAATTTACAACACAACTCTTGCACATTGGTCATGGCACCACAAAAAAAATGAGGAGTTTATATGAAAGCATTTTTCTTTACCCATGCTTTGAGGAAGAACATTTTCAGGAAGGGATGACTTTTAATATACCTTATTGTATATTACAAATTCCATCAGTTATTAATTATACCGCCCTCGGGGGGGCAAATCAATTGGCAAGTGTCATGATATGAAGTGATATGAAGTTCCTTGAGGTTTCGAGTTAAAATCCCCCCGACTTACCATGTGTGCCATGTATGGGGCATTGTGGGCACACCTAGAGGTTATAGTGGTAGCAGTTGGATAACAAGACCACATGTAACACGAGTACGTGCCCAACTAGTTGATGATTCTGCCATATATATATATATATATATATTGTGTTAATTATACCATTATTGTAAAGTCACGTCCATTGTCTAAAATACATGACTATATTCATTCATGTGTATTTATACACACTAGTGTAAACCTATTTGATCATGGAATAATAAATTGATAAATATTTGAATATATATTTTTTCATATATATCTTGCCTTCTCCTTTCAGAATTTATCAATCATTTATATTAACATAATAAAAGTAATTCATTAGTCACAATAGTTCAAATGAATAAAACATTCACCTAGATTATCATAATTGAGATAAGAATTTAATAAAAAAAAAGGGAATAAGTCATACAGTAAGGTTGCATGACTAAAGCCCGACAAAATTTTCAACTACATAAACACCCTTCCTCCCTAACCTACTTCCATCTTCTAGATCCTATCCTTCCTCTGTTATATTGGAGAATCAACTATATTGACCTAATTCTAGATGGAAATCATAAGTGGAAGTGTCAACTACCTTAACAAATATTTCCTCGCATAAAACTAGTAGTCACCATCACATGTCTAGGTGAGCATGGATTAATACAATTCTCCTATGACTCCATGTTTCAAAGGATAAACGGTGGGAAATTCCTCCACCCCTCCTGAAAGAACTAGGGTCAACACCCTATCATGGACCATATTGTGGCACTATCTTACAAAATCTTTGACATTGAATATCTAGTTTTTGTAGTCATGCTACCTGAAAAACGTGTACTTTCCCAAATATCTTATAAATGCATTTGAACCAACATAAAATAACATAATGAAGATTCTTATCATGTCATTTCTCATTCAATTTCCACGACATCAACCACTTTAATATCACACTTCTCTTACTATCACATAGCCCATTCAACCTGTAGGTTAGTTTACAACACAAAATCATACATAACCATAAAACTATTGACATGTGATTACCACGTTATTCATGAATGAAATATGTAAATTAGCTAGTTCATCATGTGCATGGTACTAATTGTGTTAAAACATACCATTCAAACTAGTATCCACGTAACAAAACCCTTCAATTAAAACTTGCATGTTAGAAGTAAATCACGTCACATCCATCATTAATAACATAATAGTGATTATTTATAGTATTCACGTATATGTAGGTCCACATTTCCATATACCAAAGTGTCAATGTTATAAAAGTGTTCCATGGATAATAAGCAAGGAAATTCAATTAGGTCATAATGTAGCTTAGCTACCTAGGTATAAATGGGGTGTTACATTCATCTTCTCTTCTCTTTATGATTTGTTTATAGTTCATGCTCATTTAGGGCTTCTTGGTGGTTCCTCTCTCTCTCTCTCTCTCTCTCTCTCTCTCTCTCTCTCTCTCTCTTGTGATTTTAGCATGGCATTAGAGTGGCTATGAACATCCTTTTTCTTATTCAATCATGTTTATGCTTGGCGTTTTTCTCCTCTTGACTGATATTTTCTCTCTTGTGTGCATTAATAGTAAGATTGATTTTTCCCTCCCACAAAGCACTTATAAGGGTTCGTTTTCATTGAACACGTTGAGGTTTTCACCAAATCCTTAGTTCAACCACTCATTTGAAGTTGATCTCAAGTTGTGGCCAATAAAAATTGTCTAAGCAATTGTTTTAGGTATAAAACTAGGGTTTTCAACGTGTTTTTAAAGTTGATATGAATCCAAAAATTAGGGTTTTCAACATTTTTTGGGATGGCACATAGTTTTCTAAGGTGTCTACCCTCTATTTCACTGACGCCATTTTTCTTTGACACTTTTTTTGTCTTTTCAGTGGATTCAAGGAGACTTTTTGCATATTTTTTCCCTCTTTGAGGGTAGCACACTCATGTTTCTCTCTTTTAGCCAAAAATCTACATTTCTTTTAGGGAAACATTGGTTCTATTCATCCAAAGGACTACTTAGTAATGATTTTTTCTAGATCATTGTTATTATAGGGTTTCAAACTGCTTGTCCATTTTAATAGGTTTTATTTAGATCTCCATGTATACTTCTCTTCTCTGGACCTAATGTAATGCTTCTTTGTTACGCATATGGTGGTGTACTTTGTAGAGATAAAGATACACTAGATTCATAGGATGATACTCTTAGTATTGATTATACCTTATTTAGAGATATTCTTCATATTCCATGGATTGGTACTTTTATATTAGAATTATAGTTGATGAAAGCATTCCTACATAACATCCAACAATAATTTATAATGATTGTAAAAATCCTATGTCCATTTTTTAGTGAAAGGAAATTCCTCTCAACTCCTTTGATGCAATTTGCATTCACAGGTTCATGGGATTTGTCCCACTCTAGTTTACTAATGATTCTATGAATGTCTCTCAAATTATTTTAGTGGACCGGTTTTATTGTGTGGATCTTTTCCCTTAACATTGTCATATTTGTCCTTATGGGTCATCCTATATGAAACAAACTTTAGTGGCTCATTTTTTCATATATCCAACAGAGACCCCCTTTACACAATTGTGGAACTATATTGGTATTGGTACTATGGTGTTTTGGGGAGATTTTATCTTCAGATGGCCCACACTCAACATTACAGAGGGAAGGTGTTATCTAATTCTTCCTCTTCTTGGCCTTGTATCCATCTTCAGGTAGGATGTTTTACATAGGGTTGAACTATGTTGACATGAGTATTCATTAACCCTTTCACTTATTTATTTCAACTACAATCAACCATCTTTTCGAGTTGGTTATCTACACACAAACTCACTTGTATTTTTTCCACCTATATTCTTTATTTTAGCCACAACCACTCTTTGTGAGGAGTTGGATATTTATAAACCCACTTTCATCTTGTATTTGAGCTCCTTGTAAACTTCACTCTCTCAGGGTCCCCTATGTTTTGTTTCAAATATTGTTGCCATCGATTTCAAAGACAGTGGGAGACTACAAATGTCAAATATAAAGATTGCAAGATGGATATTGTTGGAAATATTGTTTTTGGTTTTTGTATGCTCAGTTTGGATACCCTATATTTGAAGGCATTTTTACTCTAAATACCTAGCTCAAATGGGAGTATAGGATATATGGTTGAAAAAAGTATCCTATGACCTTTCCAATGGTATATGGAACTTCCTCTAACTCCATAGGAATAAGGAGATATGAAAGATTCTATCAGGACAACGCAGCCAAAAAATATCAGTCGACCCAGCTAGTTTTACGAGTCGACCCCATAAGTGAACGCAGAAACACTATAAATACAATATAGATGTGCACAATTGAAGAGCATCCAAGAAATAAGAGAAATTACAAGTGCGTAGAAGAGATTAGAGGTGCACAAAAGGAGTTTTCTTGGAGTTTTAAGGGTGTGCTATAAAGGACTAAGGTCTATGATGTTGCAAAGTGTGTTTTTTTGAGGTTGTGATGTTGTAGTTTACAATTATATTATAGGAATGATGTTATGAGGTTCACTCGGGAATGAAGGCTAAATTTTACTAGGGTTTGAAGCTATGTCTAGAGTATGAAGCAAGGAGAGGCGTTGGAGCATGGAATTTAAGGGTATGATGATGTTGTGAAATGCATGAAGTATGAAGCATGCAGGTGAAGTCGGAAGTACTATGTGTATGAATATTTTAGATTGTTTCCTATATAGGTCTTACTGAATTGGTGATCATCCCAAGAGATTGGTGTCTATAGTAGGTTGGTTCCTACAAGCTTTTATAAAGATAATTTTTTGTGGTTTTTTCCCACAATGGTTTCCAAATTAAAATTTGTGTCCTATGATTTGCGTTTACATGCATTTATTGTCTTAAAGTTACTAAATGATTGATGAATGCTCATTTAAATAAAAAATAATATTATACTAATTCACCCCCCCTCTCAGTGTAAGCATAAGTTCAACAATTGGTATAAGAGCAGGTTCCTTTGGAAACAATCTGTTGACACGGGAAAAATTCCCTTTGTCAACAACATGCATTACCCCTGATAAGAAGTCCCAATTAGACCTCTCACAATTTGGAATAGGGAACCCATATGGATTTTGGCCCAATAATCATTTCTAGTTTGGGTTTTACTATTTATGGCCTGGTCCACTGATAATGATTTATAAGCTAAGGAATGAAATGCAGCTAATATAATATGCGTGCATCCAGACGGAAATAAGTTAACCAAAAAGAAAACATAGAACCATCCATTATCTCTTCAATGGCCCAATAAATAGTTCACATAGATCAAAGACACAAATATGAATAAATAACTACAAAAACATAATAGTATAGTGTTTAAACAATTATTTACATTCATATGCCCACGAATTCCGACAAATACTCCCTGAAGAACCAAAATAAGAATGTAACTAACATACATCAGAATAGTCTACAATATGAAGTACATTCTTACACAACCCAAGTGTTGAGAAAAAAGCAAAGGAATAGTCCACAATACATCCAACACGAGAAACAAAGCCCTCCAAACAATAACTTGGTCAAACATGGTTCTTCTCATTAAAATATTCAGTAATAGTACATGAAAGCTCAAATATCCAAAAGCCCCTTACTCAGATACAGTCCCTATATTTATTGATATTCATCTTGACTCTTGTCCTTTCGCCTTCTCCCCATGACCATTCATTTACAAACATTTTTCCTTATCCTATTTGTAATCATGAAAGAACAAAGACAACATAAATGTTTATAATTTAATGTACTATGTAGTTACATTTCAATTTTTTCTTTTAGTCCTAGTGGGCCATCATAGATTTTGGTCGTAGCACACCTCACCCACCATGATGACTGATTTGGACATTGGAAAAATCTTCCCCCTCCAAGTTTGATATTTGACAATCATGGGATTCATAATTATGCTTTGGTCATTTGAGTTTGATTCCCTTTTGTTTCTCCCCTGTTGCTGCAACAATTTGTTTTGTTGCTACTGCTCTATAATCATCAATGGTGGATAATATTTGTAAATTTATTGTTGTATACTAGTATATTTCCTTGATATGTAGCAGTTGTTCCTTCATCGTTTTCTCCCCTCACATGTTGCCTATTCGGATTGTTAAGTATGATTTTCCTTTAGCATCAGTACTTGGCACCATTCAACATGTAATAAATGAGTTAACATAAAAAAATATTGAAATAGACTTTCAAAACGACACATTTGAACCTATAGAACTGAAGCATTAGCTAAGTGAGAGTTCATATATGTCGATGTGCTAGACATTAATCCTAAAAATGTGAATAATTAATGATGAATCTCTAAAATCATATAATTGTGAAGTTGTATATTTAAGAAAGAATTTTCCAATGGTACAAGGAACACATAAAACAAGTATCAAAGTCAAAAGTTAAGACCAAAATACAAAAGGAATTTTTGAAGGGGCTTGTCCCTGTATCGAAAAGTCAATCACAAACTCTCCTCCATACTGGAAATTTAAGCACAAACTCTCCTCTATACTGAAAATTTAAGAACAAACTCTCCTCTCTATTGGAACAATGAGCATGAACTCGCCTCTATGTCAGCAAGTTAAGTATGAACTCTCATTTGTATTGGCAAGTTAAGAACGAACTCTCCTCCATGTTAGCAAGTTAAGCACAAACTCTCCTTTGTACCAAAAAGTTAAGCATGAACTCTCCTCTGAACTAGTAAGTTAAGCACGAAGTCTCCTCCATATCAGGATGATGAGCACGAACTCTCCTCTGTATCAGCACGATGAGCACAAACTATCCTCTATGCTGAAAATTTAATCACCAACTCTCCTCCATGTTGGAAAGTTAAGAATGAACTCTCCTCCATGTTAGCAAGTTAAGCATGAACTCTCCTCCGCAAGAAGATAAATCAAAAAAAACTTAAGTGCCCATTTTACCGAAAAGAAACAACAAGAGCTTGAGTTTATAAGTCCATAAATTTCTCATACGATGTTCAATTGAGGTTTTGTTTTTTGCAACTTGAAGAGCACAAGGAGGGGATTATAATGAGAGACCTTACAAATTCATTTAATCATTTGAGGATATTCATGCTTATTGAAGGTCATGGTTAACGAGGCTTGCTTGATGGGAAATCCTTGGTGATCTTTCTCGCACTTCTGGACCTTGTATTTTGATTCCATCAATGGTGTTGGAATCGTAATCATGTAAAACATACATCTAGTCTATTTCAAGAGTGAAAAATCCACTTTGACCAATACCCAAAATTATGAGAAAAGACAATTTTTAATGAAAGTTTGGACCTCGTTTTCACTATTGCTTTGCTCAAATTTTGTTCCGTCAGTTCATGTGTTATATGTGTTGTATAGGCTCTTAATTTATCCATTGGATCTGAGGTCATATGTTAGTGGCTCAGAAGTATAATCCTACAATGTATCGCCGGGCCAAAATATTGTTTAAAATCATTGACATGGTAAAGTATGGAGAGTGAGAAGAGAGAGTTACTCTTTGTCATTTCCATGATAAAGTCTAAGAGGATTTCCAATAGAAAACTAAAGTAGGGGAGGCACTTTATTCTCTTAGAGAAAAGGTAAAAGAAAAAATTAGGGAGGGTGTTGCACTGGCACAACATAGTCTAACCGTTGGAAGTAAAATATTGAGAGAACACATCTAGTAAAAAAGAATTCCTCTTTGTGGACATAGATACAAAGTCTATCAATACATAAAATGAAGAAAATTAGAAATAAAAATCAAATTCAGAAGAAGAAGGCATTAATGGGGAAGTGAATCTTAAAGCAGAACTCATTGGTGTCTTAGAAGAAATAGACAGACTCAGGGGAAAGAATAAAAAGTAGAAAGAGAAATCGTAGAAATATGAAAAGAAGGATCATGATCCTAATGAAACAAAAAAAAAAATTCATCCTGGAGACTCAACTAGAAGAGGAAAAAAGGATAGAATAAGTGGTGAGAAATCAATTGAAAGAAACGGAATAAAATTTCAAGAAGCTAAAGGCTAAATTCATTTCCTTGAGAAAGGAACTAGAGAAAACAACTAATCAGTTGAGTAGAAGCTTGAAGTTTGTAAAGAGTATTGAAATCTAAGAGATAATATTAACAGTTACCAAAGGTCACCATTCAACAAGATAGGTCTTGGCTAGGACAAAAAACAACATACCCTTGAGGAAGAAGAAATAACTAAAGTCACAAAGCCATCAAAAAAGGAAAAGGAATAAATCATAAAATCTATGCTAATATTCTTAAAGGCTCCATCAACAATGAAAGAAACAACAGAAAAGGAAATGATGACTAGAAGAAACTTGATCCTTCTCATAGTAAGAACAAGAATGATTTCAGAAGATTTGTTCCACCAAAAAGGCCTTTCACAACCCGGTACCAAAATATATTTCTTGGCTATTGTTTTTCTTGCAATAATTTTGGTCATAAGGCACTAGATTGTAGAGCTTATACAAGAAGTGATCATGTGAGATATAGAAATAGAGGTTCTTATAAGACCTCAAATAATGATTATGTGAGAAACAAAACTATAAGTTCTCATGGGTTTGTTGAAAGAAACTACCATTCATTTTCTCCCCTACTTGATTACAATATGGAATGTTGTTAGATTTTCTTTATTTACAGATCATTAGAGTTAATAGTGTTTTTTTAATTCATTAGGATTAACATATATATCATGTACTAAGAAGTAGAAGCATAAAAAAGAGACAAAAAGAACACAAGATATTTATCGTGGGAAAACCCCAAATGGGGGAAAAACCCAACAACCTTTCTTAGATAGATCAAGTCCACAAAGTCCAACCATTCACTAGCTCTCAAGATCCACAGACAATATATAAACCCTATCACTAGGCTAGCGCACCTCTAGTGCTCACAGTTGCAACAGTAGCACACTACAAGAGTAGTGCACCTCCTTAGAGAGATAGCGCACAAGATAAAGTAGATACCAGAATAACCAAAGACCCTAGTTTTGTGTCTCCTCTTCCTCCTCAGACTAGTGCACCTTTTCCTCAGTGAGAGTGTGTGTTGTGAGTGTGTCCAAATGAGCTAGACGTCCTCCTTATTTATAGTCTTCAAGTCAACTACTCAGGCTGACTTCTCCTCTGGGAATATTATTTTTACTTTATTATTTTATGTGTGGGTCGAATTCTCTTCTAGGTGTTATTCTTGTTGTTTAATGGTCTTTCTGAGACTTTTGAAATCTTCTCTTCATCTAAGAAATGTCTTCTAGAGAAAAGTTCATCCCACGGCTACCAAAACAATCAACACTCCTTCTTATCTAGGAGGGTATATTTCACGATGTATTCATCTAGTAGTCCACTGACTACTCTACAATCAGCTGGTATCACATAGCTACCACAATGCCATCGATATCTCGAATCATCTATCACAGTCTCTGCAATCAAGTAGCACTGAAATACTCCCAATGTGAACTGGTAGTCTCCAAGGAAATCAGCTAGTAGCGCACAACTACTACAATGCCATCCAGTAGAAAAAAATTGTGTCAATCCATAGTAATACACCACTACTATCCAATGGTACATAACCAGTCCAAGTAGCACACAACTACTATCTAGAGACACAATGTCTCCATCCTACAATCAACTAGTAACTACACAAGCTACCACCATACAATTCAGCAGTCTTTATGATTATGCAGCAATCAACTAGTAGCACACAACTACTACCATGCCATCATCCATAATCATAGTCTACAATCCCCATGACTATGCAACAATAAGCTAGTAGCATACAACTAATACAATATCATTAGCCATAGTCATGGCCTCTATAACTATGCGACAAACAGCTAGTAGCACACAGCTACTACAATGCCATTAGCTATAGTCATAATCTCTACAATTATGCAGCAATCATCTAGTAGCACACAGCTACTACAATGCTATCATTCATAGTTGTAGTCGATGTCTCTATAACTACGCAACAATCATATAGTAGCACATAGCTACTACAATGCCAACAACCATAGTCATAGTCTCTACAACTATGCATCAATCATCTAGTATCACACAACTACTACATTGCCATCAACCATAGTCATAGTTGATGTCTCTATAACTATGCAACAACCACCTAGTAGCACACAACTACTACAACGATAGCAACCATAGTTATAGTCTCATCTAGTAGAATGAAGCTACTCCCATATTCCTCATGACTATGGGTGTGATGTTTCTTCTCTCACCAGGTCAGGCAATGCATTACCCCCTCAGTCACCTCATAAGACTGATCTAGGGAACCCTTGGCCAGAGGGGTTAATTGGCATGAGAAGAAATAACACACCTCCCTCTCAATGAGGGTGGACATTCTACATCATGCCAATCTTGTATCTGAAGTACTCATACTTCACTCTAGACAGAGGCTTGGTGAGAATGTTAGTTATCTTCTCATATGTGGATATGTACTAAAGCTCTAAAGCTCCTCTCTGCACCATGTCTCGGATGTAATGATATTTTAGCTCTATGTTCTTTGACTTTTCATGAAATATAGGGTTCTCTTAAAGCCTCAAGAAAATTTGATTGTCACAATGTATCAAAGTTGGATCCAATTCTAGATCAAATATCCTTGCAAGCAACTTATGAATCCACACTACTTCATGACTTTCCACACTAGTTGCGATATAATCTTCATTTGTTGTATTGAGTGCCACTGATATCTACTTCCAACTCAACCATGATGTTGAGAAAAAGGTATGAATTACGTTACTCAATCATTTTCGAATCTTGCATGACTAGGACAAGATAGTCATGAATATCACCTGGGTTTTATAGCCTAAAAAATACTCTCCCAATCCGTAAGTATTAATTACTAGGTTTGAGGTTGATTTATTAATGAAGAGAATGTTGCAATATAAAATAAAGTTTATATAAGTTTCTAAAATGTACACAGATTACAGAAAGTAAACATGGAGATCAAAAAGAGAAAAGTAACCAAGTCGTAAATACACATATATGAGACAAAATAACAATATGATTTATTTCAATCTGAGATATCAAAAGTATTTTTCTCTTTACAAAACCCATGCGAGGGAATGGACCAAAGTTTCATTTAGAGATCATCGATGAACACCATACAAAAACACTATGAAAATAAAGTAAAACTGAAATTTATAATATGGATCAACTTGCCACAAACTGCTTCCAATTTGACTTTGTCAGATATCCTTTATCAGCTATGAAATTTAATTCACAAACATACAAGAATACACAGACTATCAAGGACGGATCAACACCTCTAAAACAAGCGTCTGAAAAGTTTGGTTCAGTCTTGAACCTTGTTGTCTACAATAAGACCCCACTGTCAAAAAGAGAATTAGGCTTTGAATAAAGTCAAGAATGAATGAAAACCGAAACTATCTCATGAAACCAAAAGAGAAAACCTTAGTCTTTCTTTCTCCTTCTATTCCCCTTTGTCTCTTCTTCTCATTCATCTTTTATGATTTCCAAATAATTTGAATTAGTTCAAGTACTTTCTTTAGTTAAGTTGGTTTGACTTAACTAATTAGTTTAGGAGAAATAAATAATAATAATATAGTTAAGGGTATTTAATTAATAATAACTAGGTAGGTGGGACCCCTTGTGACTCCTGTCATTTCTTCTTTTCAAATCATAAAATATAAAATAAAAAGGATAATCATTTAAACCACATGCCACCCTTGTATCTCCCTTAAATATCTTCAAAACTAGATACTTAAATATCAGAAATAATTTATATCATATCCAAAAAATATATAAATATCCACATTATCCAAAAAATACCAAAATAGAGCTTGTTGTCCAAACATTCTAAAAACCACTAGTATTGTCTTCATCAACTCAAATCATATAAAACACATAATCTAAAAACCATACTTGGCACTCTGGGAGGCAATTTTTCTTTTTTCATTGTTGTTTCCCTATGATTTCTCAAAAGTAGCATGTGGTTGGTTAGACCCTTGGGGCTGTATCTCGTTTATAATATGGAAACAGTCATCCTTCAAATGCATGTGAGAAGACACAGATTTTGAGGAATCATTGGAGGGAGAAGAAGGGGAGGCAGTTGCTTTTCCTTTATGTTGCACAGGTTGGGGAATATCGGTTTTTAGTATTTTACTAGCATGTGAATATTGAACAGGTGAATCAACACAAGCGATCTAGACATTGGGATTGGCGAGTGGTGGCAAAGGCAATGACATAGTGGGCCAACTATGATGGTGGGAGATAGGCGGGTTGACAATCTCTTACCATCCATCATTTGCAAGACTTTCGGTTGCAAGGACACATGTGGAGGAACGAGAAGGCCAGGGATGTTTTGAGGATGTAAAGGATGTCTTTCTAGTCGAGGGTTCACTATTCCATTACCAATCCAGTTAAAGAACCCAACTTGGAATATTTGGTTCAATTCTTGTGGATCAGCATCAAAATGGATGGAAAATATAGGCCTTCTAGGACCTCGGTTCCAATTTCCCTTGCCTCTGTTATTTCTTCCATTGTTACCCTGACTAAAAACGTTCATCCTGTAGCAGCAGTTCATTAATAATGAAGCTCTTAATAAACCATACATGACACTCTGCTTACATGAATCAAAAATTGGTTCAATAATTGACACGAGATACATGCAAATCCATCCATAACAAACGATGCATTAATTGTCAAGTGAACAGGGATTGATAGGGTTCCTGGGAAATATGGAGGGACTGTAATTAGAAAAAAGTGGTATAATGATAGGGGATTAATACACAAATATTGTTCAGAAATTAACCAAACAATTTATTGTGTAATAAAGTATCAAAATATCAGTCACCAGCCCTTGTTGTGTGGTCCCTTTGTCGCTTTTACACAAATTTTTCCTTTTAAATTTATTTCACAGAAAAAGGATGCAATAAGTGAAATTGGGATTATGAGGGGAATGTAATGAGTGAAAAATGATAGAATGACAAGGAATTAATATGGATATTGTTCAACTGAAAATAAATCAAAACATGCAATCAAAACATATCTCTGTACAAACCTTCAAAGTTAACAGTGTTCACTTTTTCAAAACAATAATTTAAATTGTTACTTTCGTTGACAAATTGTGTGTTGGCTCCCAAACAATAATCTTTATGCCCAAAATTATTTAATTACATCAGCCATTGTATCTATATAATCATTATATGGCATTCATAACAAACAACATTGTAATCACTATAAGAAACCACAATAGCCTTTGAGCCACAACCATACATTAACTCCAATGCTAAATCCTTTAAAACCAACAAAAACACACCCAATGTTTACGACCATTTATGTCCATCATTTATTTCAACATTGTTCAATGCAATCAAACTGGACGTTATAACTCTTATTCGGGCCTCAAACAATTCTCACACAGGTGTCCCTTTTAATACAATCAACATAACGGTTGAACCAAATAACATTCAATACTTCGAGACCAAGCTTCAAATAAATAAGTATGTACAAACTTCTTCCAGAATTGTCAAATGAGGAACTCAACAAAATCGTGCCCAAGTAACCAAGCATGCATAGTGATCCCATCAACCATCGAACTGGAGTAAAACGATATCAATGTAATATTTAGGGTTTAAGACAACAAGTGGAAGGTATGAACAGGTGGGTCGAACAGAGGGTTTAATATTCGAATAGCACAGACAGCTCATGCCCTATCACAATTTACCACATAACAATAATATGTAACAAATCTCTCGGTTGTAAGGGTTTCCAAAATAACAGATAGTCATTTCCAGCATGAAACAAAATGAAGCCAATCCCTTTAATCAGCTCTATAA
This sequence comes from Picea mariana, assembly GCA_032191745.1. Lineage (NCBI taxonomy): Eukaryota > Viridiplantae > Streptophyta > Pinopsida > Pinales > Pinaceae > Picea > Picea mariana. Next base: position 122,710 of record JASDQU010103240.1, on the reverse strand, counting down.
AATGAGCAACCAAGCACAAACTCATGCCTGACCAAAAAACATGCATAATGCTTCCATCAACTTCTGGGTGCCGTTAAATTCATAATATGTAGTGTTTACCAGACAATGGTGAGGTTATAGAAATCAGCCAACAACTCAGGGTTTTTCCAAGACAAGGCACTAAACACTTTAATCTTTCACCAATTCTCATTAAAACCACAAGGTCGAAATAATGTGTGTACACTAGCCACAAACATGAACATGGCATGAGCAAACTTAATCACAGAGACCTGTATTTTCAATCCATAGGTAGGGTACTCGCAAATCTCAGAGCTTGGGAAAAACATGATAAACAATTTCAACAGAGAGGCCAGACCCAAAACCCAAGCCATAACCGAGCAAGCTCCACTGCAAATTTTATTCAACAAATCTATGCAAATGATTACACACAGTAAGAAGAGCGTGACCATTTTCTTTAAGAGTGCCAACAGTCCAGAATAACCACCATAAGAAACCAAGGATGAAAACACCAATACATAGTTCAAAAGTATCATAACAACTTAAGAATCACATAGACTGCGAGCAACTAGAGCCAAAAATTGATTCAAAGGGAAGAGTAACTATCATGGATGGAAGAGTAAGAAAACCCATACCTGGAAAATCCTGCATGAGGAAAAACAAGATTGTATATCTCCTTCACGACCAGACAAGGAGGAGCAACAACAACTACTAGAGCCAAAACAAAATGAAAGAATGAAACAACAAAAAATAAAAAAGAAAAGCAAAATCAAAGTAGTGAAACAGAAAATCATAATACAAAAGTAACCTTTATGCAGTATTTTAATTTTCAAACTGGTTCCACATAGTGTTTCAAGTGGAAATTGTTGGTACAATAGAAAAATAATCGCTCTTCCAAGTCCTTTAGAAGATAAGAATTTGCGCCCAGGAAAAAAGCGATTTTAAAAGGACCTAGCCATAATTTTTGAAACTTTGAATGTCTTCCTCTATCAGCATGGGATGAATCCCAAAGCAAGATTTTATCATTTACCTTAAATCTGATATATTTTGTGCTTTTATTGAAATATTTCTTTACGGTTTGTTGTCTTCGCTTTATGTTATCCAAGGAAAAAATCCTTTGTTTCTCTAAAGCTAACGGTGCATTTATCCTTTGAGAGACATGAGAAGAATTTAATTCTTTGATCTGTAGCATCAGTCGTAGAGAAGAAATTTCCAGCTCGGTACGCAGAATACTTTCTTGACCATAAACAAGTTAAAATGGAGTGCAACTCGTGCTTACCTTGGTAATAGTGTGATTTTCCCAAAGTTTGTTCCATTGATGAGGATTATCTTCAATGAGCCTCTCGATAATTCTAACCGGATTTTTGTTAGTAGACTTGGCTTGCCCATTTCCTTGAGGGTAATAAGCTGATGAGGTTAAATGTTTGACTCCCAGCTTAGCTAGAAATTGATTCATCTTAGCAGAAGTGAAAGTGGGACCGTTATCTGTAATAATTTCTAAAGGAATGCCAAATCTGGAGAAAATATTAGTTTCAAGGAAAGAATAAATTGCTCATCCTGTGAATGTTTAAGTGGGACAGCTTTAGTCCATTTCATAAAATAATATGTGGTTGTCAAGATAAAAACCTATCTTGCTAGAGATGGAGGATTAATATGACCGATAAATTCCAGACCTCATTTCGAAAAAGGAAAATCGAGGAGGAAAGGTTGCAGAGGCATGGTAGAAAGACATTCTTTCCCAATGAATTTTTGGCACTTATCACAAGATCTTGAAAGGTTATAAGAATATCGAAAAAATGAAGGCAAATAATACCCTTTTCTGATGATCTTATAAGCAGTAGTTTTAGTAGAAAAGTGGCCACCCACATGAATAACAGAATTTGAAGATCCATGGGTTTCTTGTAACATTTTTTGTGCTTCCTCATTATTTACACACCGAAGTAATATACCATTGGCAGATCTCCTGAATACGAATTCTCCTAAAATAACATATCTGAAATATTCAAGATGGAGCCTTCTCCTTTGATGAGTATCTAAGATATCTGTACATTTTTTATTTTGCAAGTAATACACCAGATCTTTATACCAGGGATTTTCAGTTATAGGAAGGATTTGACTATCACTGTAAAATAGTGTTGAAAGAGGATTATCTTGTTCATCGATTTATTCACTTTCTTTAGCATGTTGAGCCAAGTGAAGGGCTAAGTCTCATCCCTTAATTGTTTTCAAAGTCATGATGTTTAAATCATGCTCCTGGATCTTGGCAATCCAATGTGCAAGCTTCCCTAAAAGATAAGTTTGTGAAAGTAAAAACTTGACAGCAGGAAAAAGGACTTTTACCATTGTGTGCTTACCTAGGATAAAGTGGTGAAATTTATCCACAGCTTTAACAAGAGAGAAAACATGTTTTTCGATATAAGAATATTTGAATTCGTCGTCTGACAAGATTTGACTCATGTAAGCTACTGGTTTTTAGTTATTTTGGTCATCACATTGTATGAGAACATCATAAATTGCTTCTTCTATGGCATTAGTGTATATAATAAAATCTTTCTCGAAATCCGGCTTCACCAAAACCGATGCGAAACTGATTGCCTTCTTAATCCTTACGAAGGCATTTTCAACGTCCTCAGTCCAAGAAAAAGAGTGATATTGCTTGATAAGATTGTGAATTGGTTTGACCATTACAGCAAAATCAAAAACAAATCTATGGACAAAGTTGATAATGCCCATAAAGGATTGAACCTCATTTTCGGAAGTGGGAGCAAGAAGGTTTAGAATAGCAGCGATCCTTTCGGGATCTATGCGTATTCTTGAATCAGAAATAGTATCCAAGGATCTTGCCTTTAGTAATGCCGAAAATAGACTTAGAAGGATTTAAATAAATGTCGAACTTTCTGCATCGCATGAGAACTTTTCTAAGATGACCAAAATGATCCAATCAGTTCTTTGAATATATAGTCAAGTCATCAAGATAAATTTGAATAATCTTACCGATCAGATCGTCAAAATCTATATGCATATCTATTTGGAAGGTGGCACCTGCATTAGATAAACCAAAAGGCATGTGTTTGTAAGAAAATGTGCCCCAATGTGTAGTGAAAGTGGTTTTGTATTTATCAGTCCTTTTTACCTTGATCTGATTAGAACCAGAAAAACCATCAAGTAAGGACATCATTTGTGACCCTGCGACTTGTTGCAAAATCATTTCCATATTAGGGAGAGGAAAATGGTATTTTGAGATTTCTCTATTTAATGCATGGAAATCAACGCATGGATGGATCTGACCAGTTGTTTTCCAAATGGGAACCAAATTGGAAACCCACTCAGATCACTTAACAGAAAAAATTATCTTAGCTTTCAAAATTTTTTCCAACTCCTTCCTAATAGTAGCTTCAAGTGTGGGGTTAATGGGTCTTTGTTTTTGCCTGATTGGTTTTATACCCTCCTTTATAGGAATGACATGTTGTATAAGAGTAGTATCAAAACCACGAATATCCTCATACGACCAAGCAAAAACATCTTGAAATTCATGAATTAATTCGGTGAATTTCAGCTTTTATTCATCAGTACATTGGGCACCTATCTTAACATTCTTTGGGGAATCGGTGTTAGGATATTTAGACACTTAAGAGTTAGTTAATATCTACTTGGTATAATGTGTCATTAGGTAAAATTGTTTTTCTTAGTGTGTTTCTTTAGTATGCATTAGTATGCATTTGTAGTTAGGAAATCCGACGGTCACGATATGTTCCCGACATAGAGTGATCTGACGGTTCATACTCTCCTCGATATTAACAGCTATTGATCGGTGTATTAACACTGGATTGGTCCATGATATCTATTTAAAGAGCATAGAAGGTCATTTTCTAATGATCGATTGTGAGAAACTCTCTTGTAAATCTCTTTGTAATCTTTTTTTTGGCATTAATAAATTGTTCCAAGTGGTCGTGTTGGTTGGGGCTGTGGATGTTTCCCCGTAGGGGTTTTACCACATGAAAACATCGATGTGTTGATCTTTGATATGGTTATGTGAGTGGTTATTGAAGGTCTTCTTCCTCTGTTGGAATACATGTGTTGTCGAACATGGTATCAGAGCCTGTTTGAAGACCCACTCTTGTTGTAGATCGAGATCGTGAAGCCGAGTTTCCTCATATCCATTTTCTATCATTTTTGTACATTTCTAGGTCGAGAGGACTATTCCATTGCATCCATAGCACTCGTTTCAATCAGGAACACTTTTTGTTTCACAAAAAAAGTTTTATGTTTTCCCAAGATACGGCCATTACAGTCAGATCCGGAGGTATAAAGCCTAAATACGCATTTTTTAAATTTTTGCAAAGTATTATTTTGGTTTTATTTCGGTTTGATATTATTTTTTTCTGGGTTGCTACTCTTTTAGATCTATGTATTCTCTTTGCCCCGTTCCCTGTGCGATCTCAGAAAATCAAAAATAGATAGCAAAAGGTGCATCTTCCGGGTAAGCTAACTGAGATCTAACCCTTGTTGTCATCGAGAAGCGAAATGTTTTTCTTGTCTAAAAAGAGTTTTTTTTTAGCACGCTCTCCAAGGCTATATTCAATAACAACAACAAAAATCCTCTTGCAAAACAATACAATATGTTTTTATAGACCATTTGGTTAAAAGTTGCCTTATTAAGTAAGAGTTCTTGAGTTCAAGTCTCTCTTTTGTTACTTTTTTTGAAAAAGTTCATGCTAAAATTGTAAAGTGTATTTCACTTCAAGTATAAAAGTGAATCACTATAAGTAGCTTTAATATTTTATTTTAGATTTATTTATTTTGCATGAAGTAACTTCATTGTAAAAGTGATCCCCACTTCTCTTTATAAAAATGGGTCACTTCATAAAGAAACTTACACCACCACGTGGTCCTTTGGTTATTGTTTATGCTTTTTTTTAAAAGGGAATAACTCTCACATCCGAAGCTCGTTTTAAGTTCCGTTTTTTTTTTAAACTGCATAAATTTTCGAGATATTTCCATTCAGATCATCAGTTTTAGTTTTTAAATCCATATTATCTGCATATTCAATATGGATTCTATAAGTAATATATTACTTACCAACACCAACTACTTCCAATGGAAATCCTATATGGAGGATTTATTAAGAAGTAAAGGTTTGTACCAGATTACCTTGGGAAAGGAAACAACACCCATTGATGCTGATAAGAAATCCAAATGGGATAATAGGAATGAAAAAGCATGTGGATTAATCGGAATGTCCATCTCTCCTGATTTAAGGTTCCACCTTCAATCAATTGATAAACTCAAAGAAGCTTGGGAAAATATTGAATCTGTGTTTGGTAAACACAATATTATTCGAGCACAACAGTTAGAAAATCAAGTACTAACTTTAAGTCCAAGTGATTTTTCTTGCATTGAAGACTACCTATCTAAGTTTAAAACACTCAGAACTTTATGTGAAGAATGTAAGATAGATATAGACGAAGATCGTTGCATCTATATTATTCTTTCTAAGATAGGTAGTGCATATTATGTGTTTGTATCTACCTTTTATGCCATGCAAGAGGCTCTAGGGGAAGCTTATCAAAAACCAAGTCTTGATAACTTTTGTGATGCTTTGATTAGAGAGAAAGATAAGCTAGTACAACTTGGAGTGATCAGCACTACATGTACCTCCAACAAAGCCTTAGTTGTCCATCAGAAAGATAAACCCAAGAATCCCAAGAAGCATCATTCTCGCCACAACAACAAGCAATATAAGGGTCCCAAACCCACTCAGACAGCTTCCGCTCCTAATGGAGACAAAGGAGAAAAATATAAAAATAAGAAGACTAATAGACATTGCAACTTTTGTGATAAATATGGTCATGATGAGTCCAAATGTTTCAAGAAGATGGCATCTTTAGAAGCAGCGATGAATAAGCACAACATTAGTATTGATTCTACTCCTTCTTCTTCTTCTCATGGACATGCAATTTCAACTTCTTATTTCTCCTTCAATACAACTTCTACTTCTGATGAGTGGCTTATTGATTCTGGAGAATCTTATCATATGGCTAAGGATAGAGACATATTTTCTACTCTAAATGAATTTAACACCAAGAAACTATTTTTTGGTGATGATAGATCTCTTAGTGTTGAAGGATTTGGAACAGTTCAAGTAGAAAATAGTCATTTCAATGATGTATTATGTGTTCCAAGTCTTTCTTGTAACCTTCTATCAGTATATCAAATCACTCATTCAGGTGAAGGTAAAACCATAGAGTTTTTACCTCACCAAGTTGTAATCAAGGATCTAAAAGATCCTAAGCATGTTCTTGCAACTGGAATTGTTGATGATATCACTAGGTTGTACAAGTTTGACAACTTTGGGCCATCATATTTTTCATCAGTTTTTGTTGCTCATAGCGATGACTTGAGCAAACTTTGACATGAGCGGTTTGGTCATCTAAACTATCGGTCATTGCAGAAACTATGTAATCAACAAATGGTGACTGGTCTTCCTCTTGTTTCATGTAGGGATGGTGTTTGTGTCAGTTGTGTTCTCAGCAAACATCATCAAGACAGTTTTGACAAACATGCCTCTTGGCATGCCTTGGGTCCTTTGCAGCTTGTTCACAGTGATTTGTGTGGTCCACTTTATTCTCCTTATTTTTCTGGGTGCAAGTATTTCTTAACTTTCATTGATGACTTTTCCAGACGTACTTGGGTTTACTTCTTAAAAATTAAGAGAGAAGTTTTTGACAAGTTTTTGGCCTACAAGGCCCTTGTAGAAAAGCAATATGGACATCAAATTCAAAGGTTAAGAACAGATAATGGAGGCGAATATGTGAACAATAATTTTACAAGTTACTATACTACACAGGGAATCCAAATGCAACACATTGTTCCATATACACCACAACAAAATGGTGTCGCTGAGAGAAAGAATCGCACATTAAAATAAATGGATAATTGTATGATCCAATCTAAGGGATTAAGTCTAAAGTATTGGGTGGAAGCCATCAACTGTGAAAATTACATAGTAAATTGTGCTCCCACAAAGGCTCTTAAAAATATAAAATTGGAAGAAGCTTGGACTAAAATTAAACCAGATGTAAGTCACTTCTGTGTATTTGGCATTATAGCATGGGCTCACATTCCTGATGAGAAAAGGAAAGCATTGCAGCCTAAAAGTGAGAAGTGTATATTTGTTGGTTATTCTGAAGATGTCAAAGGTTATAAACTTCTTCAAACACATTGTAATGAAATTATTGTTAGAGGAGATGTTAAGTTTAATGAAAATCTCTTGGCCTACGAACCTAATTTGGCGTTTGTGCCTTATTTGGCCTGCGAGTCTAATTCAGCGGTTGTGCCTTCTTCGACCTGCGAGACATCTTCAGAATTTGTGCCTTCTTATGTTATGGTTTCTTCTTCAGATGATGAAAGTGAGGATGAAAATCTACCTTTGCCTGCTCACCTTCCTCCATTTGAGTCCTTTGAACCTGAACCAGCACCATCTCCATCGCTTCCTTGATGGGTTCGTTCAACACGAGAAGTAGTTGGTGATCTTGTCGGTGATCCTTCAGATCAGCATTGAACATGTTCACAATTCCAGTGAGCCTCTTCTCTTTTGGCTCAAGTTTCAAAATCTCATGATCCAGAGACATTTACAGAAGCTTCAGTTCATACAAATTGGGATACATCAATGAATGAAGAGTATCATTCTTTAATGGCAAACAATACTTGGGATCTTGTACCTCTTCCAAAAGGAAGAAAACTTGTCAGATGTAAATGGGTCTACATAACCAAGTATGCATCAGATGGAAGTGTTTAAAGACACAAGGCTCGGTTAGTTGCCAAAGGATTTTCCCAAGTTGAAGGAATTGACTATAATGAAACATTTTTCCTTGTAGCAAAAATGAATTCCATCTGCCTTTTTCTTTCCCTTGTTACCTCACATAAATGGGAGGTCCATCAGATGTATGTTAAATCCACCTTATTGCATGGAGATTTGCAAGAATAAATCTACATGGAACAACTGCTTGGATATGTCTAGAATGACTCTAGCCTTGTTTTTCACCTTAAGAAATCTCTTTATGGTCTCAAGAAAGCTCCCCGAGCTTGGTATGCCAAAATGGACAGATTTCTTATTGCCACTGGATTCTCTAGATGTCATTATGATCCTAATGTCTATACCAAGAAAGTAGAAATCCATATCATAATCCTTGTCCTTTATGTTGATGATTTTATCCTTACTTGTAGTGACTCAAAACTTTTAAACCATGTGAAAACCAGCCTTAAGAATAAATTTAAAATGACAGACTTAGCATGTTTTCACTATTTCCTTGGCCTCCAAGTTTTGAAAACCAATCAAAGATTTTTTGTTTCCCAGTCTAAGTATGCTTGTGACCTTATTCGTCCCTTTCACATGGATGATTGTAAACTAATCCTTTCTCCCTTCTAGTATGGATTCAATCTTACTGCCACCTGTACTTCTCTCAAATTTTATGCCACCCTGTACCGTCAGTTGGTTGGTAGCCCCTTTGTTAAGAACCAAATATCAATATAGCATAGAAAAACCTCAGAATAAGTACTCAACGCCTTTAAAACGAGAGAATTTCAGATAATAAGCCTCTTCGAGGGGGAAACCTCCTTTTACCCCACATAAATGTTCAAGTACAAGATGATTCCAAATGAAAATGTCTCCTTGGTATATATACGAGACTAGGAGGTATAATTACAACTAATGGAATAAAGCCGACATAAATAAAATAACATTACTAATCTAATATGCCCCAATTAAGGGGTAATGAGCCAATATTAGGGCTTAACATGCCCCTCCCCTTGAGACAAGTGTTGTCTTCAACGCTTGAGTAACTCTAGATGCTTCTGTATAAAAGACTCATCTTCCCAAGTGGAATCTTCAACAGGTAGTTTCCTCCATTTAATGAGATACTCTGAAATGGATCTATTCCTCAGCTGAAAAATTCTTGTGTCAGTGATGGATTCAGCCTCCAATATGATTTTTCCTTCCTCCTCAAGTTTTGGCAATATAGTTTGAACTAGGATCTTTAACCTATAACCTTCTTTAAGCATGAAACATGGAAAACTGGGTGTACTCGTGAAGATGCAGGCAACTCCAGTTTGTATGCCATAGTACCAATATTTTGCAACACCTTATAAGGGCCATAGTAATTTGGTGATAATTTATTATCCTTCTTGGATTGCTTGAGGGACATCTGTTTGTATGGTTGTAGTCTTAAAAACACCCAATCCCCTACTTTAAAACTTCTTTCACTACGATGTTTATCTACTTGTTGTTTCATGCGATTTTGTGCCATGGTCAGGTTGTCCTTTAATATTTGGAGAACTTCTTGTTGATTCTTGATGTGATCTTCCACTGCTTAAACCTTATATGTTTCTTTTAGAGAAGAAGTGATGGAAGGAGGGTGGTATCCATAGAGTGCCATAAAGGGTGTCATTTTTGTTGCAGTATGAAAGGAAGTGTTATACCACCATTCTGCCAAGGGTAACCATTTGAACCATTGTGTTTGTTTATCAGAGACAAAGCAACGAAGGTATCCTTCTAGAAATTTGTTCACTACCTCAGTTTGTGCATCAGATTGAGGATGATAGGATGAGATATGAGCCAATTGAGTACCCAAACAAGAAAATAATTCTATCCAAAAATGTCTAGTGAAGATGGGATCTCTATTACTTACTATAATCTTTGGGCTACCATGTAGCTTTTGAACTGTCTCCATGAATGCAGTGGAAACTGTACTAGCTTTGAAGGGATGAGAGAGTGCACAAAAGTGTGCGTACTTGGTCAGTCTATCAACAATCACCATGATGACACTCTTTTCTTTAGAATTCGGTAACCCTGTGATGAAATCCATGGAAACCTCCTCCCAGCGCTAACTTGGGATGGCTAATGCTTGTAAAAGAACTGGGGTCTTAATTTTTTCCACCTTATTTTGTTGGCAAACCAAGCATTCTGCCACAAACCTTTGAACGTCATTTTTAAGGCCATCCCAAAAAAAATCCTTCTTGACTCTATGGTAGGTTTTCAAAAATCCCGAGTGCCCTCCTATTGGAGAGGTGTGCAATTCCAATAGTACCTTTTTTTGAGTTGGGAGTTCTTACATAAATATAAGCGATCTTTGTACCATAGTGAATCATTTTTCCATGTAAATGTATCTAATGCACTGGAATCCTACTGCAACCTTTGAATGAGATTCCACACTTTTTCGTCATTCTTCCATTCATCCCTTGCTTCTATTATCCAATCAAGTTGGATGATCGAGATAGCACAGAGAAAGGCCTCAACATATTCATCCATTCTTGAGAGTGCATCTACCACAACATTTTTCTTCCCCTTTTTATGGATGATTTCAAAATCATAACCCAATACCTTGGTTACCCATTTTTGTTGTTCTTCTAAAGATAGTCTTTGTTCCAAGAAGTATTTAAGACTATCATGATCTGTTTTGACCTTGAAGTGCCTACCTATTAGATAAGAACACCATTTCTTCAATGCATGTAGTATTGCCATCATTTCCTTCTCATAAATGGGTTTGTGTAAGTCCTTTCCCTTGAGTGGTTGACTTTCAAAAGCCAGGGGCCTTCCTTCTTGCATTAGGATAGCACCAATTCCATTTCTCGAGGCATCACATTCCACAATAAAGGTTTTTGTGAAGTCTGGAGTGGTCAAGACAGGAGCTTTGCACATCACCTCTTTAAGTTGTTCAAAATATTTAGTTGCCTCTGGAGTCCATAAAAATGCATCCTTCTTAGTTAGTGTTGTTAAAGGTGTTTCTATTCTTCCATAGTGTCGAACAAACTTGCAGTAGTAACCTGTCAAACCCAAAAATCCTCTAAGATTCTTCAATGTTTTGGGAATCGTCCAGTCCATCATGGCCTTAATCTTGTTAGGATCTACCTTGACACCTTCATGAGATACAATATGACCCAAATACTCGACCTTCTTCACTCCAAAGAATCATTTGGATGGTTTGGCATATAGTTGTTGCTCCTTTAGTAGTTGTAGCACCTTGTCAACATGTCACACATGATCCTCCTGAGACTTTCTATAGATTAGTATATCATCAAAAAATACTAACACAAATTTTCTAAGGAAGGGCTTAAAATGGAATTCATCAACCCTTGGAATGTGGAAGGTGCATTTGTAAGGCCAAAAGGCATGACCAAAAATTCATAATGGCCTTCATGAGTTCGGAATGTTTTTTTTGGGATATCTTCTTCCTTCATTCTAATCTGATGATACCCTGAATGAAGATCCAATTTTGTGAAATAGATTGCTCCATGTAGTTCATCTAACAATTCATCAATGACAAGAATGGGAAACTTATCTTTAATAGTGATCTTGTTGAGCTCTCTATAATCTGGACACATACGCCATGAGTTATATTTCTTAAATACCATTACCACTGGAGCAGAGTAAGAACTTTGGCTAGGTCTAATAATGCCAACCTCTAACATTTCTTCAACCATGCACTCAATTTCACTCTTCTGAGCATAAGGGTATCTGTATGGCCTGATGTTAGGAGGAACACTCTCAAGAATTAGGTGAATTTCATGATCATGATTTCGAGTGGGTGGAAGACCTTTGGGACCAATTAAAATCCATTGATCCTAATGATTGTAACCATTGGATTCCTAGTACAACATCAGCACCACCCATGGGTATAGAAATCATTGGACTATTCATTACATATTCCCCCATAGTAAGATTTATCTTATTGCACTTTCTTGAGAAATTGATAGTTCCTCCATCTGCAATCATTACTTGAAACTCTGGCGTTGGATGTACAAAGAAATTGAGAGCTTTGGCTAATTTATAGTGAATGAAATTATGAGTACTTCCAGAATCAATTAGGAATATTACCTTTTTCTTTTTGATGTATCCTTCGAACTTGAGGGTTTGATGAGTGCTAATTCCAGCCAATGCATTACACGATATCATGGGAGTCAACTCTTTAGAAGAAATTGCTTCTACGTTTTCATCTTGAGATGGTTCTTGTTCTTGTTCTTCTTCCTCTTCACAATCTATGTAGAATAATTTCTTCTCACCACACTTATGTCCCTTACTATACTTGATGTCACAATTAAAGCATAAACCTTTTTCTTTTCTTTCCTCAAATTGTTGAGGTGTCAACCTTGTAGGTTGAGGTGTTTTAGAAGAAGGAGAATTATTCTCTCTATAGATGTTAGGATTGGTCCTTCTAGTAGCCATAGCCATATTTTTACTTTCAACATTTCTTTCCACCTTAAATGCATTCTCCAATGATTTGGATTCCCAAACGCGAACCTCATGTTGAATGTTATCCTTTAAAGTTCTTATGAATACATCAATCAAGTTCTCATATGGAATATCTGTTACCTTTATATTCAATCTTTGGAAGTTCTCAATGTGCTCGGTAACTAAACCCTTTTGCTTGAGGTTTATCAAATGGTTAAAGAAGGTATTTCTCCTTGTATCCTCATAGTGTGCTATCATTTCTTCCGTGAAAATTGGCCAAGAGACGAGTGATTTGTGAGAACAAAGCCATCGATACCATACAAATTGATTTGGCTCTAAATATAAAGAAGCAATTCATACCTTTTGTGTATGTGGCACATTATGTAGATCAAAGAATTGCTCCATCTAAAGTATCCATGTGATTGGGTCCTTGCCATCAAACTTCCTCATATCGATCTTAGGAACGTGGTTGGTCTTCAACCCAAAGTTGGAGTTTCTCCATTCTTGATTCACCTT
>JASDQU010103240.1:70397-101255 GCA_032191745.1 Picea mariana | reverse complement strand
CCACTTAAATGTTCAAGTACAAGATGATTCAAAATGAAAATGTCTCCTTGGTATATATAGGAGACTAGGAGGTTTAATGGCCTAAAGCCGACATAAATAAAATAACATTACTAATCTGAATTACAACTAATGGCCTAAAGCCGACATAAATAAAATAACATTACTAATCTAATATTCCCCTACTAAGTGGTAATGAGCCAATATTAGGGCTTAACAGACTGCCTATCATTGACCTATATGAACTTTGATCAACATCAGGTGAGTCATCATCATTGCTTAATTTGCATCTAGTAACCATAGGTGTGCCCACAGGTTTAAAATCTTCCATTTGAAACCTTTTCAACATTTCTCTTAGATATTTTTCTTGAGAAATGAACATCCCTTCAGACCTTTGAGTAATTTGCAGACCAAGAAAAAATGGCAGTTCACCTATCATAGACATTTCAAACTCAAACTCCATGGCAGAAGCAAACCATTGTACCAATGAATCCTTATTACATCTGAAGATGATGTCATCTACATAGACCAACATGATGAGCAAATCATTATCCTCTGTTTTGATATATAGATCATTGTCAAATGTTCCTCTCTTGAACCCTTTGTCTTTGAGATACGTATCTAGTCTTTGATACCAGGCACGAGGGGTTTGTTTTAACCCATATAAGGCTTTCTTCAGCTTGCATACTAAGTCAGGGTCATCAGACAGTTAAAAAACCTCTGGTTGTTCCATATAGACTTCTTCATTTAAATATCCATTTAGAAAACCTGACTTGACATCCATTTGATAGACTTTAAACCTTTTATGACAAGCATAGGAAAGAAATATTCTGATAGCTTCTAATCTTGCTACGGGCGCAAATGTTTCATCAAAATCAAGTCCTTCTATTTGAGCATAGCCTTTACAGACCAATATTGCTTTGTTCCTGACAACTTGTCCCTGCTCATTCAACTTATTCTTAAAGATCCATTTGGAACCAATGATATTTTTACCTTCAAGTCTATGAACCATTTCCCACATATTGTTTTTCTCAATCTGATCAAGTTCATCATTCATTGTTTTAACCCAATGGTCATCTTTGCTAGCTTCATTAAAATTCTTGGGTTCCAGCATGGATATGAAGGCTATATGTGATTGTTCAATGTTTTTTATTATATTTCTCCTGGTTTGTACACCTTTTTCTTTTTCACCAATTATCTGACTTGCAAGATGATTCTTTTGAGTGATTCTGGAGGAGGATTTTTAAGTTGTCTGTTGATTTGAGTCTGTCTAAGTATCTGTGTCTTCATCTGATTCAGAGTCTTCATTTTTTTATTATTGGACCTGTTCATCTTCAGCTTCAGTTGTGTCCTCTGTAGAAGACTCATTTTTGTACACCTCTCTTGTTGGGATTCCTTCATCAACTTTTACGTCAATACAGTTAACCATTTTATGTAGCCTCTTATTATAGCATCTGTATCCTTTATTGTTTGTAGCATACCCTAAGAAGATACCTTCATCAGCCCTGTCATCATATTTGCCAAGGTTCTCATCATTATTCTTTATGTAACATTTACTCCCAAAGACTTTGAAGTGTTTGATTGAAGCAGGTCTCCCATACCACAGTTCATAAGGTGTCTTGTCACTTTGTGGTCTGAGGTGGGATTTGTTAAGAACATGGATTGTTGTGTGTATTTATTCTACCCAGTAGGTTTAACCAATGTTATTCTCATTCATCATTGATCTGGCCATTTGTTGCACTATTTTGTTTTGCCTCTCAACTACTCCATTTTGTTGTGGAGTTCTTGGGATTGTGTACTCTCTCTTGATCCCATGCTTATCACAGAATTCCTTGAAATCACTTGACATAAATTCTCCTCCTCTGTCTGATCTTACTTCCTTTAACCTCTTGCATGTTTGATTCTCAGTTAAAGCCTTAAATTTTTTAAACTTCTCAAATGCTTCAGTTTTTCCTTGAGAAAAGCAACCCAAGTAATTCTGGAGTAATCATCAATAATCAGCATGAAGTAGTTTTCTTTCCCTATACCTTCATGTCTTGATGGTCCACATAAATCCATATGAACTAGTTGGAGTGGTTTCTCTATTGAAGTAGATCTCTTGGACTTAAACTGTGTCATGGTTAGCTTTCCTACTTGGCAGGGTTTACACATAGAACCTTGGGGCTTTGATATTCTCGGAAGATCTTTTACTGCCTCAAGATTTTTGAGCTTGATTAAGTGGTCAAAGTTTATATGTCCAAGTCTCCTATGCCATAACCATCTTTCATCATGTTTTCTTAGATGACACTCTTCTCTATCTTCTTTCAGCACATATACATTATTTTTTGTCCTTATGCCTTGGGTCACCACTTGTCCTAAGTTTACAGACTTTATCTTGCAGTCCTTGGACGTGAACATCACTTCACATCCTCTGTCACACATTTGACTTACACTGAGCAGATTATGTTTTAGCCCATCTACAAGCAGAACATCTTGGGCTTTTCCTTTTCCATTACTTAAACTCACCATCCCTTTACCCTTTATTTTGCCTGGAGCATCA
This sequence comes from Picea mariana, assembly GCA_032191745.1. Classification (NCBI taxonomy): domain Eukaryota; kingdom Viridiplantae; phylum Streptophyta; class Pinopsida; order Pinales; family Pinaceae; genus Picea; species Picea mariana. Next base: position 98,719 of record JASDQU010103240.1, on the reverse strand, counting down.
TTTCCAAAGGTTACGTTTCCTGATTTGCTTTCACTTAGAGATAGAAACTTACCTTTGTCTCTCGTCATATGTTTGGAGCATCCACTGTCTATATACCAAGGGTTTGTTTGTCTTTGAGCTGACAACACTAATCCACACTTGTCACTTTATTTTTTCTTCCAAACCTTGACATTTTCAGCAAGGGAATTCAAATCTGGTTCATAGTTCCTTAAGCGATAGTCAACAGATTTATGTCGATAGTTATGACAGATGTAACATTCTGGTTCGTCGAATAAAGGATCATAATGATTGATATTCTTAACCTGTGTCTTTTTCCCATCCATCAAGTGATTTGCAGTCTGTGGTGGTTTGTTACTTGGCTATCTCATTCTTTGTTGTGGCAGATATCTATACCTTGAATGTCTTGATTGCTCATAATTTAATTTTAAAGAACAGTTTACAGCTTTATGACCAAAGTTAGAACAAAAGAAACAATACCCATAGAAAAAATGTTGGTACCTGGGAAAAGTATGTCTTCTTTGAGGAGGTCGATTTCTTTCATGCCAATAATTTATCTGATCTACAAATTCAGTTCTGGTACTTTCCTTTCATTCCTTCTTGGTGGTTGATTTTCTTTCTTTGTTTCTGCAGAGTAATTGTTGTCAATGTTTGAGGCTTTGACAAACTTGATAGGGTCTTTGTTTCTTGGATGACCACTACTTGATCCCTCTTCATAACCCAAACCAGTTTTCAACTTTGGATTCCTTTGTTGATTCAGAATGGTGGATAATCCTTCTGAGGCTTTGATACTTGACAGATTCTGATGATACAAGGCTTGAAACCTCTCCAGCTCTTTTCTAGTTTTCACTACTTCTTCTTCCAGAGATTTACATCTTTCCTTCTTTTCTGATAACTATTGTTTCATAATGTCCTCGATTTTCTTTGCCTCTTCTAATTCCACTTTTAGTAGGGAAAATTATTCATCAGGTTGTTTATTGTCTTTCTCGAACTCTATCAGCAATTGTTTTTGCTTTCTGTTCTTAATTCTGAGTATGTCAATCTCTTCTAGTGCAAAGATCAATTCTCCTTCCATATCAACCATAGCTTCTTCTTCATTAGCCTCACTTCATGTGATTTTATTATCATAGTCCTCTTTGTCATAAGTATGAAGTCATTTAGTTTATCTTCAATCGAGGAGTCATTGTCTTCATCATCTGAAGGATCATCATCATTGTTTACACAAAGACTTTTCTTCTTAAAATTATTCTCTTTAAATAAATTTATGTGTTTATGCTTCTCCTCATCATCACATGTCTGATGATTTCTTTTGTGAGGACACTTATTTGCAAAATGACCTATCTTGCCACAGTTGAAACATTTGAAAGGTAGTTTACCTTGGTATTTGCCTGATCCCTTCTTCAGTCTCTTCTCACAAATTTTGCTTCAATTTCATTAGGCTTAGAATCCTCATTCTTGTCTGCCTTAAATGATGCTTCTCTGGAGGTGGGTTTATCTTTAACTATTCTCATTTCATATGCAGTCAATGTTCTTAGAAGTTGATAAAACTCCAAGGTTTTTAGATCATTAAGTTATTCTATAGCAGAGACCTTCGGGTTGAACCTATTTGGTAGAGATCTCAAAATTTTCTGAAATAAAGAAGGTTCCTCAATTTTTTCACCAAGTGCTTTCATTGCATTTACTTGTTCTTCAACTCTCAGAAAGTATTTTCCAACAGTTTTGTCTTCTTTCATCTTCTGCTATTCAAACTGTAATCTGTAGGTTTGAAGCTTGGCGTCCTTTACCTTCTCATTACCTTCATAACTGCTAATGAGTTTGCCCCACATTTCTTTAGCAGTTCCTAGGTGCATAACTTTTACGAATTCTACTTCTGCAAGCCCACTCAAGATAGCATTCATAGCCTTAGCGTTGAAGCTAAATTCTAGCTTGCCATCCTTATTAGCTAGTACAACTGGCTTTACATAACTAGTATCTACCACATCCCAGACATCTGCACCTAAATCCATTATGTAGGTTCTCATTCTAACTTTCCAGAAGGTAAAGTTTGTTCCATTGAATAGAGGGGCCTTATTGGTTGAATTTCCTTCATGGCTTGACATGTTTAAGCTCTAGGATCTACCCTTAGATAAAAGGGGCCAGATCTGATACCAATTGTTGTACAACTGAGAGGGGGAGGTGAATCAGTTGTTACCAAGCTTAAACAATTATGCTTATTTAAACTCTTTGCAGAGCACTGAATGACAATCACAATAATGTAGGGAAGTAAGCAATAGAACATTCAGCATCATTCACACATATGAAATATACAGAGACAGATATTTCCTAAGGAAACCCATAAAGGTTAAAAACCTCTTCTTCTTTATATGATAAGTAATATTTACATTCTGTACATTATCATACTTATGAGCACCAACTCATAATGAGGCTACAACCTCTATTTTGCAAGCTGCAACTTGTTGAGAGCACCAACTCTCTATTTTCTCTAGCACCTACTAGAAGGAAGCACCAACTCCTTGGTTTCTCTAGCACCCAATAGAAGGAAGCACCAACTCCCTAAGTGTTCCAAAACCAACTGGATGGAAGCACCAACTTCCAGTCACACAAGCACCAACCTGTATAATAGAGAACAACACTTCTCCCTTGCACCACCCTGCCACCCTGGTTTCTCTGGCTGCAACCAGATGGAAGCTACAACTCCCTGTGTTCAAACACCCACTTGAACCTCTGAGGACAACAGTCCTCCCTTGCACCTCCCTATCACCCTGAAATATAAATCTTTGCTACTGAAACTTATTACAGTGATATAATGTTCATCAATGGCTTACCAGTCTCATCATTGTTCTTCTACGATTCTCTGCTCTCTTGTATCAGTGTCTCTTCTGTCTGCATCTTCTTGCGCTTTCTGATCTTCTACTCTTCTTTACAAGTGCACCTCAGCCTTATTTCACTGTCTCGTATATGCATCTATGTTCTTTGCTTCTGCTGTGCTTTATACTCTGTGTATTCTTTTGATTCTCTGAATTAAACCTCTTTTGTGTATTTCAACTCCTGCCCACAACATGCCATTTCCCAGATTGTGATTCCTCTCTATAGAAGCACCCCTCTCTTCTTTGTTTTGCATCTTTATAGTCTCTGTGCACCTTGTGTATTCCCTATGTGCAATCCTTCTGCATGCTCTTCATGTCGAGTGCTCTGCCTAATCATCATTGCAACTCTTCAGCTTCTCTGCCTGTTCAACCCATGTGTCTATCATCACTGGGTATTATGTTGAGATTCCTTAGCATGTATAGCAGTCGAGACTCTTTGTCTTCTCTGTCATAGTCGAGCTCATCCTCTCTGTTGCAGTTACAGGCTTCAACACTCATCCATCTATCAATTTCCTCTACGAATAGTCTTCATTCCACTGGAATATTCCTTGAGACTCTTCAGCTCCTCTGGCAATCACACAAATGTCTCTTCGAGTCCTCTGGCAGAAACCATCAGTGGTTTCTAGCAGTTACACTGTGAACCTCCAAAGACCGCTTCAGCAACTGAATCACCACTGATTGATTAACTGTGAAGAGAAACAGTAGCCCTTCGATCATATTCCCAAATAACCTACACAGTTGGATCATAAATGATGGGTCTCATGCTTATTTTTCCATTTCGCAATTCGGCCTTTTGGTGTTTCGACATTCTAGCATTCGACTTTTCTGCATCCCTATGGTGAGGCATCTCGACTCTCCAAGTCGCGATCTCTGAAATGGAGATTAGCTTCATGCTACCTCCTCCCTTGAGCCTTCGTCGATGTGACCATGGGTTATGACCAAGGGCCAATTCTAAACATGTATCTTGCATTTCATGTTTTGGGGATTCTGTGATGAGTCGTCTTGACTCTCCATGTCCCAAACTTTGAAATGGAGCTTGTCTCTTCGAGCTCTTCTCTACATCTCTTCGATGATGTGACCACCGACAGTGTCCATAGCCTTATTCGAAAACACATTTCGACGTTTTTTTCATTTCAGCATTTCTGTTGCAAAGTGTTTCGACACTACAACTCCCGGTATTCGAAACCAACACCAAAAGGTGGTTTTCGCATTTCAGCATTTCGGCATTCTGGCATTCCTTGTGATGAAGTGTTTTGACGCTCCATCTCCCGGTATCTAAAATCTACACAAAAAGGTGTTTCGACGTTTCGCATTTCGCGACTTCACGACTCCTGTGATGAAGAGTCTCGACTCTTGACTCCTCCAACTCCTGGTATCTGAGACTCTGGTTTATGTGCCTATTTCAGGATTTTTGATGTTTCCCATTTCGGCACTTCGGGACTCCTATGTTGAAGAGTCTCGACTCTTGACTCCTCCAACTCCCGGTATCCGAACCTCCGGTCGATGTGCCTGTTTTGAGGTTTTGGGGTTTCGCATTTCGCGATTTCGAGACTCCTGATGATGAAGAGTCTCGACTCTTCCAACTCTCGGTATCCAAAATTTTCCTCCTGCTTTCGGAATTTTGGTGTTTTGCATTTCGCGATTCTGGGACTCCTAATGATGAAGAGTCTCGACTCTTCCAACTCCCGGTAACCGAAACTGTCCTCCTACCTTCGAGATTTCATAACCCCGCTTCACCTTTCTCTTTAAAGAACATACAGGTTCTCCTGGATCCAATGTCGGTCGGACCTCAGGCTCAGATCTAACGTTCATCAAGAATTCTCAATGGGATCCAAAGATCACTGTCGCTTCTCCTCCCTGGCTTCCATTGTCCCTATTTTTCCATCGTTGCATACTCTGAGCTTGCCATCAATGACAAGCACACCTACCTATAAACATGCCAACAAAGTTGTGAATTTTTCCTACAAGTGAGTACAAGATAATTCCATCTCCATTACCTTCATTGGAGCATGATCCATCAAAGTGTATGTGCCACATACCATCCTCCAGATCAATTTGTTCCAAGGTAGTGTTATCCTCATCCGTAAAGATGGAATACACTCCTAAATCCTCCTCGACATAGTTTACATCAGGCTATGGAATGATTTCTATGTACGGTGAGATTATTCCTTAATCCAGGTGGATATCGGTGGCCACCCACCTATTCCACGAGCTCAAAAAACAGTTTTCCATCTTGGCAGTTTTTCGGCATTTTTTTGGATTCCAAACTTCCAGGGTCGTTTTGAGGCCCTAAACAACATTTTAAGGGGATTTGGGGCCCAAGTGATTGCCAAAATCAATTACTTGAGCCAATCAAAAATTGTTCTTCTCGGTTATACCTTTACAACGGTGTATAGAGTGCCCCAAACAAATATCGTATGCAAAAGTTACGCCCCCAGAAAGTTGACATATAAACTACCCCCATAGAGGCCCACAAACCTTTTGGCTTTTCATCTTCTGGGGTTAGGGTTTTGGATTTTACTAATGTTAAAAAGGCCTTTGGAGCCTCATTGTAACAATCATATTCTTGTGAATATGAGTATCCATCACATCTCTTCTCAAAGATAAGATGCCACCATTCTAGCAAATCTTTCACTCTGTATTTTTACAGTCTCTATACATTTCTTTCATTAATAGAAATCATGTATTATTGTATCTATGTATTTATATCTCTGATATATTTCTATTATATTCTTGGATATCTGATACATCTCTGTACATTTCTTTATTATATCTCAGCTCTCATTTCATGCCAAAAATAATCTGGATCATTCCTTCCTTAGGAATATGATATTCTTTCCATTCCAAGGAACGGATAGGTGTGTCCCATCAAGTGAAATATATCCACCTATGAAGGCTTGCCAGTCTCTTCCTAAGATGATACAAAAATTACTTATCGGCATGTTGATTACTTGGATATCAAGGTTTGTCATGATTTCAAGATGTGCGCATAGAACCAAAGTCACGTCTTTTATTTCGCCTATAGTCAACTGTTGTAGACTATTATATGAGAGAATGCTTCTAGAATTTTCATTATTACAAGATAATCCTAGATCTTCCATAATAAATTCTGACAATACGCTTGGGCCCGAACCACCGTCAATTAGGAAACAATGGGCTATTTTGTCCATAATTTTTATAGAAATGAAAAATAGGGGTTTTTTATAGGGTGTCAAAAATTATTTACACCTACTTTATTTACAATAGAATCCTCTTATTTTACCTCTTTAGAGAGATGGCTATGGTGGAAGTGTTTCCTTCCATGAAATGTTTTAGATTCTTTTGTTGCTTAAGGATGACAACCATGTCTAGAAGAGTAGCATCAACCTTGATATTAGCCAATTGGTTGAGAATGTTATATTTGGAAAAGGGAACAAGGGAGGAAACTCCTTGACTGTCAGGATTTTTAGTAACTTGTTCAATAGCATCTTGCGAAGATGAGCTTGGGCTAGAAGAATTATGAGGGGGATCATATTTTCCTTTTGAAGCATAGGATTTATTCCTAGTGTTTATGATCATGACATCTTCTGGTTCTTCCCAATCTAGAATGACAATGGTGGTTTCAGGCCTTTTTCCAAATATTTTATCTCTAGCAGTCTTCTTTACCTCACAAGTACTTTCCTCGTGATTTTCCTCGCAAAAGTTACACCAACTGCGAGGCATGATGGTTTTGGGTGGAAATTTATTTTCATTGGGATTCTTAAAAGATGGTGAAGAAGAAGAAGATGCCCCAGGAGAAAGTGAAGGGACATTTCCCTTTCTCTCATATGCTATCATTTGATTATTCATATCATGTACAAGTTGTAATAGGGCAGACATTTTCATTTGTTTAATTGAGTCTCCCTTGGGAAGACCTGTTCTTTCTATTTGTTCTTCATACTCTAGAAAAGTATGAAGAGTGCAACCAAGATTTTCAATAGCTTTTTATTCAAGCCTATGTCGATAAGGGAAAGGTAGAGCATTATATTAATTCATAAAAGAGGCTTGGTTCTGGGGGCGAATAAGTTCGAGAATTTTATTATACAACTTGGTGAAATGAAGGTTGAAAGACTTGATAGTCTCACCGTCTTTGTACGCAATGTTATTGTATTCCCTTAATTGTTCAACTGGGTTCTTAAACTTCCCATAAGTGGATTTGAACCAGTAAACTAACTCTTCCCAAGTGGAAAGAATCTTGAGAGGGAGATCGAATAAATATGCCATTTCTTTCCCTTCGAGAGAGTTGAAAAATAAGTTCATACAAGTATCATTGTCATTAGCTCCTATATTGTGACAGGTACTAGAGAATTCCACCAAGTGTTCATTTGTAGTGACTGTGTTATTTCTTGAAAACCTAGGAATATGTTCTTTAAATTTTGGTAGCGGACGAGTGGCATGTGCTAGGTTCAAGGGGGAGGATACATGCCATGGGGTAGTAGTAGCATCCTCCTTGAATTGAAAGAGCCCATACTTCTTTATGACCTTAGCAGGGTTAGTAGTTGATTGGATAGGAATCTGATGGCTATACAAACTACCAATCACTGATGAGGCTGAAGGTTGAGATGATGAGGCACCTTCAGTGCCACCAGAGTTACCCGCAAATGTCATTTTGTAAATGATGGTTAAGGGTGAGAAATATGAACTAGCCAAATCAGAAAAATTTCTCCTTAGAGTACCAAGTTGGGTTGATAGAATAACATTCCTTCTTCCTATTTCAGTGATAGGAGTGATTTCAAGAGACAATCCTCTTCTTCTCTTAGAGATGCGAGGATTTAAGGACATGAAAAGAAGAAATAAAACTTTAGTAAAAAAGAGATATAGTTGCTTCCTAGGTTGCCTTTTCCTGGCCTCCCAACATTCTCGAACACTTATGTCTTGTTCAATTACTTCCCATGAGCGTTCAAGCCCAGCCCAGGTATTATCGATTTCTAATATGGTATTGGATAAAGTTAAATAAACGTTGGTTTGGTCTTTAAGACCGTGCTCAATATTGGGTTTCCTTGTAACAGGTATTGTCATGAGAAAAATAAAACAGTGAAAGAATCAAAAACAAAATCAGGAATATTCAATGATAATCACGAATACAATCAACCAGAGAGATATGGAAGATCTCCCCAGTATGGTCACCAAATAAATGTTGAGAAAAAGGTATGAATTACCTTAATCGTTTTTTAATCTTTCCTCGCTAGGACAAGATATTCGGGAATGTCACCCTGGATTTTATAACCTAAAAACTACTCTCCCAATCTGTAAGTATTAATTACTAGGATTGAGACTGATTTATTAATGAAAAGAATGTTGCAATATAAAATAAAGTTGATATAAGTTTCTTAAATGTACATAGATTACAGAAATTAAACATGGAGATCAAAAAGAAAAAAGTAACCTAGTCATAAATACACATATATGAGACAAAATAGCAATCTGATTTATTTCAATCTGAGATACCAAAATCATTTTTCTCTTTAAAAAAACCCTGCGAGGGAATGGACACCATTTAGAGATTCCCGATGAACACCATAAAAAAAGACTCTGACAATAAAGTAAAACTGAAATTTATAATCTGGATCAGCTTGCCACAAACTGTTGCCAATTTGACTCTGCAAGATATCCTTTATCATCTATGAAACGTAATTCACAAATAGACAAGAATACATAGACTATCAAGGATGGATCAACACATCTAAAACAAGCGTCTGAAAAGTTTGGTTCAGTCTTGAACCTTGTTGTCTACAATAAGACCTTGTTGTAAAAAAAATAAATTAGGCTTTGAATAAACTCAAGAATGAATGAAAACTAAAACTTTCTTATGAAACCAAAAAACCAAACCTTAGTCTTGCTTTCTCCTTCTATTCCCTTTGTCTCTTCTTCTCATTCAGCTTTTATTATTTCCAAATAAGTTGAAGTAGTTCAACTAATTTCTTTAATTAAGTTAGTTTGACTTAACTAATTAGTTTAGGAGAAATAAATAATAATAATATAGTTAAGGGTCTTTAATTAATAATAACTAGGTAGGTGGGACCCCTTGTGAATCCCGACATTTCTTCTTTTCAAATCATAAAATATAACACAAAAAGGATAATCATTTAAACCACATGCCACCCTTGTAGCTCCCTTAAATATCTTCCAAACTGGATATTTAAATATCATAATTAATTTATATCATATCCAAAAAATATATAAATATCCACATTATCCAAAAAATACCAAAACAGAGCTTGTTGTCCAAACATTCTGAAAACCACTAGCACTATCTTCATCAACTCAAATCATAAAAACACATAATATAAAAACCATACTTGCCACTATAGGAGTCATTTTTTTTTTTCATTGTTGTTTCCCATTGATTTCTCGGAAGTAGTCTATGGTTGGTTAGACCCTTGGGGTTCTATCTCATTGATAACATGGGAACAGTCATCCTTCAAATGCATGCGGGAAGAAACATATTTTGAGGAATCATAGGAGGGAGAAAAAGGGGAGGTAGTTGTTTTTCCTTTATCTTACACAGGTTGGGGAATATCAGTTTTTATTATTTTACTATCATGTGAATATTGAATAGGCGAATCAGCACGGGCAATCTGGACATTGGGATTAACAGGTGGTGGAAAAGGCAATGACATAGTGGACCAACCACGATGATGGGAGACAGGTGTTGATTTTTCAAAAAGCTAGGTTTAAGAATGAAGTTCATTCTAGTTTAGAATTTTACTTAAACCATAGACAATTTGTTGCAACCAAGATCACAAGAAGAAACACCATGTACAAGTACACAAGAAGTATCCTGAGAAACCCTTCACAACAAGGGAAGAAAACCTAGCCAATCCTTTGCTATATTCTTCAAGAGAAAGACCTCCACCACCAAGAAAACCTAGCACACAAACCCTAGAAGACTAGCGCCGAAGAGAGGTGCGCACTTTTCCCAAGAAGATGTACTTGCTGAAATTTCCAAATTCACACTTAAGATAAGATTCCTCAATGGGGAATTTACCTTTACTTATATTAGAATTGACCTGTCAACAGAAGTGTCTATTGGTACAACAGGGTTGACCTCTCTATCTCATAATATAATTAATATTAACCATATTAATTATCTTTACATTAATTATCAATCACATTAAGGTGGGGTCCTCCTGTACCCTTTGCATTACAATTAGGGTTACAGGCATGTCTGACTCTTGAAAAATATATCAAGAGATCTCATACACCCACTAGTGCTTAGCCACTAGGGGCACATTCATAGGGATGTCCATATCTCTAGCTCACTGCATTACATAGAAGAACCACTCTCACTAGTGCTCAGCCACTAGGATCACATTCACTTGTGCTCGTCCATAGGCATGTTCACTCAACAGATCTTCTTTCCCACTGCATTACACAGGAGAGTCATCTGGAGTTCATCATCTCAACTCTCTTCTCAGAGGAGGCTAATACACCACCTTCATCTTTGTCTCATGAATATGCACCCATCTCTATGGGAATTCATACGTTCACCTTGTGCTCAGCCACAGGCACGTCCAAATTAGAAAATCTTCTTTCTCACTGTGTTACATAGGAGAATAATATAGAGTTATTCTCAACTCTTTGTAAGGAGGAGGCCATCACTACGTTCCAATTTTGTCTTAGATATGAACCACACACCCATCTCAGGGGCTCTCTCTCAGATCTGTGTCCTAGAGGATGTCTCACGCAGTTGTAATCATCAACACTCCCTCTCAGATAGGGATGAATTCTCCATCGGGCCAAGTCTCGCATAGAAGTACTCGAACTTTGTCTTTGTTGTAGTCATCAACACTCCCTCTCAGCTAGAGAGGTATTCTTCACCAAGCCATTTTGTTGAATATGTATTCAATCTGCTCATGTGTAGGAAGGTATTGCACGTGTACTGCTTTCTGCATCATTTCTCTAAAAAAATGATATTTTATCTCAATGTGTTTCGATCTATCATGAAAAATTGATTTCTCAAAGAGCTTCACACACAACTCTGATTATCATCATAGAATCCATCTCATGATCAAGTAAATCTATCAAAATCTTGTGAAGCCACACTTCTTCGCACACTCAATGATATATACTATGCTTCTGTGGTACTCAAGGCCATAGAGCTTTGTTTCTTGCTGCAGCAGGAAACCATGGAAAACTTCACGGTAAAACAAAAACCATATGTTCTCTTCAGGTCCATTGTACTTTCTGTCCATTCTTCATATCCCTATAAACTCAAGTCTACACTGGAGACATATCTCAGGCCATATCTAATTGTACCTCGTATATATCTCAATACATGTTTCGCTGCTACCTACTGAGTCTATCTCAGCTGACTCATGGAATGAATAAGTACATTCACTACATATCATGAATCAAGTCCGGTGTTAACCAGATACATTAGTGATCCAATCAGTTGTGGATCAATCTTGTCTGAATCATCATCATTCATTTTCTTCAAATCCATCACCATGGATTTGTATTCTATCATACTGAACTTATTTAATATTCCCACTGTATATTTTCCTTTACTCAGGAAAATATCATCGGTCCTTTCTCATACTTCTTGTCCCAAGAAGTAGTGTATCATACTAAGATCCTTCATCTCAAAATCAAAAGTAAAATATTACTTGTATCCAACAATAAGGCTTTCTGAATAAGTCATCAAAATCAGTCTCTCGTCACCAACACTGTAATAATATAGGTTTGGATCAGCAATACTCTTGTTGAAACCCAAACTCATCAAGAATCAATCCATCTGATATAGTTTCCAACTCATGGATGGTATTATGGATGGAAGTGTATCGGGATTAATGGATCAAGTGTCTCATCATAGACAACTCCCTTTGATTGTGAGAATTCTCTGGCTATATATCTAGCTTTGTATTTCTTGACACTTCCATCAGCTGCATGCTTGACCTTATAGACCCACTTGGAAGTCGCCAAAGACTTACCTTCGAGTCTTTGAACAATATCTTATACATCATTCTTTAAGATATACAGGTATTCTTTTGTTATGGCATCTTTCCATACCTATCTCTTGTTGCTTCTCCAAGACAAGGAGGCTATGAGTCAATGAAGTGGCTCACAACTGAAGGATAGCTCGAAAATATCTTTTGCTTTCTCAGGATGTGCCTTGAGGGGCTTGTATTTTCCTCTGCCTCCTGCAAAGTGAGCCTAGGCAGTCCTTTTATGCCCTACTACAATATCTCTGGACATATCAACTGGAGCAACTGGATCAGCTGGAATAATGTATGTCTCCCTCTAAAATGTTGAAGGGGGAGAAGGTATTGTCTCACTGTCAATCTCCATCTGAGATTCTCTGGATCTTTGAAAGGTTATTTATTCTTCAAGGAAAACATTTATGCTTGTCTCAATATGTCTTTGACCAGGGATATAGATCTAGAATGTCTTTGAAGACTCATTGTTATCCCATAAATGTATCCTTACTTCCTGAAGGTTCTATATTGGAATTATTCTTTTTGGCTACATGAAAATACACTGGGCACCCAAATATCCTGAAGTGTTCAATCTCAGGCTTCACTTTGATGAAGGTTTCTTCGAGAGTTATGTTTTTCAAAGTCTGGTGAAGACTCTTTTTCTGAACATATACTGTGTCATGCATGCTTCTTCCCATGGAATCATAGAAAGATTCTGATCATGCATGTTTACATTGGTTTCCTCAATTATGGTTCTATTCTTCCTCTTTCTCAAATAGTTTTGACTCCCTCGGAGTCGAGTGACTCCCTCTAAAGGATAAACATATTCCTTTGTTCTTAACCTGTCTGGAACAAGAAAATAAGAGGAACCAAAACAAGAATATCTCCTAAAGGAGAATAATGAGTATATCTCTAGAATCAAAACAATTTAAGGATTGTTGTCACAGCTACAACACCTACTTGTAATGTAGCAGACTTTAGAAATATAGGTTAGGGAAATGACAATTACAACAATCAAACCTGGAGTCTTCACTTCCAATGTGTTTTTCCTATGAATGCACTGAGATCCCTTTGGATCCATGACTTCAGCAAAGGTTCCTTCCCCCTGCAATTACCCTTATGACAATGATACAAACAATATATATACAAGTGCATACTTGAGGGTGTTGATATGATTTCTCCAATGGCACCTGGCTGATATTTGTCCTATGACTTCTTCATGAAGAAGGTAATCACAATGTCATCTTTTTGTATCACCCACAATAAGCCTTCCTCTAAAGTCTTGTCTTTCAGGAACATGAATTTTCTTGATCCATCAAGCTTATATTCCATCATAGTTCTTGTTCATCATAATTTTAGATTCTTCACAACCCCTTGTCAACTAGGCTAGAAAACCTAACGGCTAGGCTAGGCTAGCACTTTTAGGTTTTGTTGGACTTATGACTGCCAACAATAAGCCTTTAAAAGATAGGAGAACACTAGTGAGCTGAAGATATCCTTCAATGAGTTGCAGAAACCATAATAGTAAAATTTATGCAGAAATTAGAGAAACCCTAGAAACCCTAGGGCCAAAAAGTCAAAATGCTCAAAAATTCAATCTGAAGCTTGTTGGAGGTGTGTTGGAGGAGGTCGTACACTCTTATGCACTTTTTATCCCCAATGTCCAAGTGACAAGTGTTGAAACTCCTCAAAGAGGTAGGTCGTACTAAATTTTTGGAAACCCTAGGAGGGTCGTACAATTTTGCAGAAGAGAGAGAGGATGACTGAAATTTTCTTGTGTAATGGGGTCTTCAAGACCTATGCGCTGAAACCATGTTAATTTTTTAATAATCTAGGCTTAAGGATGAAGTTCATTCGATTTTAGCATTTTACTTAAACCATAGACAATTTTTTGCAGCAACCAAGATCACAAGAAGAAACACCATGCACAAGTACACAAGACATATCCTGGGAAACCCTTCTCAACAAGAGAAGAAAACCTAGCCAATCATTTTTTATATTCTTCAAGAGAAATACCTACACCACCAAGAAACCCTTTCACACAAAAGGGTGCACACAAATACTAGAAGACTAGCGCCCAAGAGAGGTGTGCACTTTTCCCAAGAAGATGTACTTGCTAAAATTTCCAAACTCACACTTAAGATATGATTCCTCAATGTGGAATTTACCTTTAATTATATTAAACTTGACCTGTCAACAAAAGTGTTTATTGGCACAAAAGGCCGACCTCTCTATCTCATAATATAATTAATATTAACTAGATTAATTATCTTTTACATTAATTATCAATCACATTAAGGTGGGGTCGCCCTGTACCCTTTACATTACAATTAGGGTTATAGGAAGGTCTGACTCTTGAACAATATAGCAAGGGATCTCATACACCCACTAGTGCTCATCCACTAGGGACACATCCATAGGGATGTCCATATCTATAGCTCATTGCATTACACAGAAGAACCACTCTCACTAGTGCTCAGCCACTAGGATCATGTTCACATGTGCTCGTCCATAGGCACATCCACTCAACAGATCTTCTTTCCCACTGCATTACATAGGAGAGTCATCTGGAGTTCATCATCTCAACTCTCTACTCATAGAAGGCTAATACATCATCTTCATATTTGTCTCATGATGATGCACCCAGATCTATGGGAATTCACACATTCACCTTGTGCTCAGCCATAGGCATGTCCAACTCAACAGATCTCCTTTCTCACTGCATTACATAGGAGAAACATCTATATTTATTCTCAAATATCTGTAAGGAGGAGGCCATCACTAAGTTCCAGTTATGTCTCAGATAGGAACCACACACCCATCTCAGGGGCTCTCTCTCAGGTCTGTATCTTGGAGGATGTCTCACATGGTTGTAATCATCAACAACAGGCGGGTTGACAATCTCATACCATCCATCATTTGCGGGGACTTCTGGTTTCAAGGACACATGTGGATGAACGGGTATGTCAGGAATGTTCTGAGGCTAGAAAGGAGGTATTTATGGCCGAGGGTGCACTATTCCATGACCAATCCAATTAAATAACCTAGCTTGGAATAGTTGGTTCAATTATTGGGGATCAACATCAAAATGGATAAAAAATCTAGGCCTTCTAGGACGTCGGTTCCAATTTCCCCTGCCTATGTAATTTCTTCCATTGTTTCCCCGACTGAAAAATCTCATCCTGTAGTAGTATTTCATCAGTAATGAATCTCTAAAAAACCATACATGACAGTCTTCTTACATGAATCAAAAATTGGTTGAAAAATTGACATGAGATACATGCAAATCCATCCATAACAAACCATTCATTAACTTCCAAGTGAATAGGGTGATAGGATTCCTGGGAAATATGGAGGGAGTGTAATTAGCGAAAAGTGGTATAATGATAGGGGATTAATACACTAATACTCTTCAGCAATTAATTAAACAATTTACTGTGTAATAAAGTATGAAGATATCATTCACCAACCCTTGTTGTGTTATCCCTTTGTTGCTTTTACAAAGACTTTTCCTTTTAAATTTATTTCACAGAATAGGGATGCAATAAGTGAAATTGGGATAATGAGGGGGACGTAATGAGTGAAAAATGATAGAATGATGGGGAATTGATATGGATATTGTTCAAGTAAAAATAAATCAAAACATGCAATCAAAACATATCTTTGTACAAACCTTCAAAGTTAACAGTGTTCACTTTTTCAAAACAATAATTTAAACTGTTACTTTCATTAACAAATTGCTCGTTGGCTCCCAAAAAATAATATTTATGCCCATAATTATTTAATTACATCATCCATTGTATCCATATAATCATTATATGGAATTCATAGCAAACATAATTGCAATCGCTATAAGAAACCACAATAGCCTTTGAGCCACAACCATATATTACCTCTCATGCTAAATCCTTTAAAACCAACAAAAACACACACAGTGTTTACGACCATTTATATCCATCATTTATTTCAACATTGTTCAATGCAATCAAACTGGACGGTATAACTCTTATTCGGGCCTCAAACAATTCACACATAGGTGTCCATTTTAATACAATCAACATAACGATTGAACAAAATAACATTCAATACTTCGAACCCAAGCTTCAAATAAATAAGTATCTACAGACTTCTTCCAGAATTTCCAAACGAGGAACTCAACAAAATCGTGCCCAAGTAACCAAGCACACACAGTGCTCCCATCAACCATCGAATTGGAGTAAAATGATATCAATGTAATATTTAGGGTTTAAGACAACAAGTGTAAGGTATGAACAGGTGGTTCGACCAAAGGGTTTGGTATTCGAATAGCGCAGACAGCTCATACCCTATCACAATTTACCACATAACAATAATATGTAACAAATATCTCGGTTGTAAGGGTTTTGAAAATAACAGACAACCATTTCCAATAGGAAACAAAATGAAGCCAATCCCTTTAATCAGCATTGTAAAATGAGAAACCAAGCACAAACCCATGCTTGACCAAAAAGCATGCATAATGCTTCCATCAACTTCTAGGTGGCGTTAAATTCATACTGTGTAATTTTTACCATGCAATGGTGAGGTTATAGCAATCAGCCAATAGCTCAGGGTTTTTCCAAGACAAGGAACTAAACACTTTAATATTTCACCAGTTCTCATTAAAACCACAAGGTCAAAATAATGTGTGTACACTAGCCACAGAGACGAACATGGCGTGAGAAAACTTAATCATAGAGACCTATATTTTCAATCCATAGTTAGGGCACTCGCAAATCACAGAGCTTGGGAAAACCATGATAATCAATTTCAATAGAGAGGCCAGACCCAAAACCCAAGACATAACCGAGAAGGCTCCACTGCAAATTTTATTCAACAATTATATGTGAAGGATTACACACAGTAAGAAGAGCCCGACCATTTTTTTAAGAGTGATAGCAGTCTAGAATAACCACCATAAGAAACCAAGGATGCAAACACTAATACATAGTTCCAAATAATCATAACAACTTAAGAATCACACAAACCGCGAGCAACCAGAGCCAAAAATTGATTCAAAGGGAAGAGTAACTATCATGGATGGAAGAGTAAGAAAACCCATACCTGGAAAATCCTGTGCGAGGAAAAACACGATTGTATATCTCCTTCACGACCGGACAAGGTAGAGCAGCAAAAAATACCAGAGCCAAAAAAAAAAATGCAAAAATGACTAGGGTGACAGGCTCGAGGGGAGTTTGAGTGATGTGCAGTAAATGCACATCGCTTCTCCATTCCAACTTAATTCAATTCAAAGTAGGAGCCAAGTGAACTCACCATAGAACTATACCATTAATCAACCAAATATCCATTTCCATATCACTTTTTCAAAGTGTGCCACCCCTTGTTAATGTCAAACTTCTTTAAAATAACAATGTGCTAGGAACATAACCCAATGTGCAACCATTTAAGAAACTCAAATAAGGCGCATAACCATAGTAGAAAGGGTCAAGAGCACCCACCATTTTTCATAACAATACAATATTATAACTTGAGTATAGTTCTTTTATCCAAAAGGGTAGCATTATTAACTTCTATCAAAGATCATCCAAACCATTTAATGCCATTTTTAATACAATATCAAAACCAAAACTGGATAACAATTATTTCATCCACATGGCAGCCTTAAGATATTTTGTGAGAGCTCATCAAAGACATTTAGTTCCATGTTTTAATACCCAACCACCACATGTTACCACAACATTTTAAACCATTATTTGAAACAAATGAACTATAGAAGATTTTCTTTGTACCATCACATAGGCAAACAAAATATAAGCGCAACATATCCACCATAGTGCCATAAGTCTAACAAGGGGGTCCCACCTAGTAGTTTATTATTAATATAGTTAAATAATGAATCTTGGCAATCATTTGCGAGCATAGTATTCATCGTTGTGTTTTTAAGCGTCCACACATGAGATCATACCTGATCCCAAATTGAAGCAGCATCTGGAAGTACTCTTTTGATCCACTGCACTCCCTTCCCAATTAGAATATGTATATCCCTGCAGCTTCACATCACCACCAGAGACATATCTCAATCCATATCCAATCATACCACATAGGTACCTCAACATATTTTTGTTTTCATCCAATGTACATGTCTAGGTTCAACCATGCACTGAATCAAGGCATTCACAGTTGTATGTACATCGTGGGATCCACCAAATCTAAATATGAATCACTCAGTAGCTTCAGATTTATAGTCATGGGTGTGGCCATGGACTTGCAGTCCATCATATTGAATCTATGTAGGATCTCAGTAGTATATATTCCTTGGCTAAGTAAAATCTCATCTGATCTCTGCCACACCTCCAATCCCAAGAAGTAATGCATCATACCTAGATCCTTCATCTCAAACTCTTAGGCGATCTCCCTCTTGCACCCAACTATGAGCTTCTCATCTCTTGTCAGAAACAGGTCATCCACGTATAGAACCAAGATCAGTGGACATTCATTCTCAACCTTATAATAAAGGTTGGGATCTGCATCACTTTTGGTAAATCCCAAGCTCATCAGGTAGCTATATATCTTGGCATACCATGCCTTGGGTGCCTGCTTCAATCCGTACAAGGCCTTCTTCAATATGAAAACATGGGACTCCTTCACATGGATCACAAAACCTTGTGACTACTCTATGTACAATTATTCCTCTATTATACCATTCAATAAAGCAGTCTTGATATCCATTTGGTGTAATTTTCATCCCATTGTGGAAGCAATAGAAATAATTGATCTAATGGAAGTGTAATTTTCTACATGAGAAAATGTCTCACTGTAGTCTTCTCCCTCTCTCTGGGAGAATCATCTAGCCAATTTCCTTGTAATTCTATATGATGTCATATGCAACATGCTTGATCTTGTAGATCCATTTGGAAGTCGCTATTGACTTCCCTTCTGGTCTCGGAACCACCTCCCACACATCATTCTTCATGATGGACCGATACTCCTCCATCATGGCATCCTTCCATTCCTCTCAACAACTTCTTCAAAGGTGGAAGGCTTTGAATCAATGATGTTGTTCATGAGTTCCATATCGTTGGAAAACTTATGTGGTCTATTGCTCTCTCTAAAAGAGCCTTTGGGAGCTACATGTCCATTGGCTTCTTGCAAGGTGTTCTAGAGACAATATGGTCTCTTCCTCTTTACTACAGCTTCTTTGGGTGGATCTACAAGTCTCTATGTATCTACCATCTCATTCTGAACTTCTAGATTGGTTTCCTATGGTGTAGAGTCTTCCATGATTGCTTCCTTTGGGGCTTCACGCTCCTCTCGGTCCTCATCCATGTGAGACTCCCTTGATCTTCTAAAGGCTTCATCTTCATCAAATGTTAGATCACGGTTGATCTCAATTGGTCTCTTCCCGGGAATGTATATTATGTAAGCCTTTGAAGTCTCACTATATCCAATGAATGTTCCCTTCTTTCCTGAAGGTTCTAGCTTCATTATATTCTCCTTTGGAACATGTATAAATATTGGACAACCAAAAATCCTCAAGTGACCAATTCTAGTTTCTTTCTAGTGAACACCTATTTAGGTATCTTGTTCCCCAATATCTTGTGAGAACTTCTATTTTGGACATACATAGTTGTATTGGAAGCTTCTTCCCATAAGTACATGAGTAGGCCATGGTCATGGATCATTGCTTTTGTCGCTTCTACAATGGATATGTTCTTTCTTTCTGCAACCCCATTCTACTAGGGGTTGTAGGGAGTTGTTAACTCCCTCTTAATCCTTACTTCTCCACAAAAGTATTTAAACTCCTTTGAGGTGTACTCACCTCCATTATTAGATCTCAGGACTTTAATCTTCATTTCGAAGAGATTTTCAAATAAATCCTTGAATTCCTTAAACTTATTGAAGACGTCATCTTTTGTTTTCAAGAAGTAGATCCATGTCTTTCGAGAGTAATCATATATGAATAAGACATAGTATAAAAAATTTCCTCAGGATGACATTGTCATATGTCTGCATACATCGAAGTGTATGATGTCCAAGATACCCTTGGACCTATTGTCACTCCTAGTAAATCTTTCCTTGGCATTATTTCCAAATGTGCAACATTTGCATACTCCATCACATTTTACATGAATGTCAGGTAGACCTATAACCATCTTTCCCAATATAGGTAGTTCTATATAGTTTATGTGGGCAAGTCTTTGGTGCCATAGCTCACTTGAGATAGCATTTTTTTGTACAAGGGCTTGTTCTTAGTGTCCCTTCAATTTATATGCTCCTCCCTCTCGGACACCAATCATGGTATCTTTATCAATTCTTGAACTCTTTGGCCATAGAAGAACTTGGCCATCCACAAAATCTACCCTAAATCCTTTGTATTCTAAACCAAAGATGGAAAGTAAATTATTCTTTAAGTTTTGTACAAAAAAATATATTTAATTAAAAGACAGTTCCCTGAGTCAAGTTGTAGAGAGGCTTCTCCAATTCCTTTCACTCCATTCTTGGAACCATCCCCAAGCTCCACTTGAAGGGATGAGCTCTTTTCCTTTAGATTTGAGAGAGATTTTTTGGATCCGATCATGTTCTTGGAAGCACCACTATCTATGATCCAAGTGTCACTCCCTTGAGTGACGGTTCTTGTGAGTGCTGAAACAAATACAAAGTCTTCATCCTGTTGATATTCATCTTATGTTGTATGTGCATGGTGCATCTTCTTCTTTCTCTTTTCATGTTTATAAGAGAATTTAGAGGCATAATGTCCCATCTTATTGTAGGTGTAGCATTTGATATTTGATGCATCCTTCATGTGGCATGGTTTATTTTACTTCTTCAGGATTCCTTATTCCCTTTCCTTTATCTTATTCACTTGGGAAAAAAGTGTTTGATTTTCATCATCATTGGTATTCTGTGATTTGGATATCAACCTGGATTCATCTTGGGTGCAGTATTCACATAGCTTGTTGAACTTGGGAAATTTGCTTCTGGCACAAATCCCTTGAACAAATGGATCCTAAGAGGAGGGGAATACATTGAGTGTAGTAGTAATGAGTTCATTGTCTTCTACTGGATCTCCAATGGCTACTAACTATTCCTTGATCTGTGATATCCTCATGAAATAGTTGGCTACTGCTTCTAACTTATTCATTGTCACCTTTCTGAGTTAATTCCTTGGAGTAAGATTTTGAATGGTATTCTTACTTTCATAAAGTCTAGTTAGGGAATCAAAAATTTCCTTCAGTGTCTTTAGTTATGGTACATTAGGTATCATATGATCCTTTATTAAGTCTGTCAAGATCGTCTTGGCCTTGACCTCATTCTTCTTGAACTTTTCTTTGGTGTCTTCTTCTGGTTCTGGAAGCATTTGCTTGATATGATACAATAAATAATTCTCTTCTAGAATGAGGAGCAATTTGTGTTTCTAGGATCTAAAGTTATTTTCTCCATCCAATCTATCTTCAACTCTCATGTTGGTTGACATTTTTCGTTGGTAGAAACCCTAGCACTGAAAAACCTTAATTTTTCAAACTTCACCAAACTAAGCCTAATCAAGCCTTGTGAGCCATGAGAAAAAGTCAAGGCATCTAGAAAAAGTTAGATTGAATATAAAATTCCTATGAGATAGAAAAAAACAATATTCCTAATATTTCAAATGATATAAATGTATTGATGTAGTGCGTTGGCACATGTAAAATTATCCACCATGAAGAGAATTTTGAATTTCCTTGTAAAGAGTCGAGTTGTAACTAAAGTCTCAAGTCTAGTTCTATTTTAGAACTAATGTGTAATGTTGAGTTGTAACTGAAGTCTTAAGTCTATTTCTATTTTAGAAATAAAGTGTAACGCTGAGTTGTAACTGAAGTCTTAAGTCTAGTTCTATTTTAGAACTAAAGTGTAATGTTGAGTTGTAACTGAAGTCTTAAAGTCTAGTTCTATTTTCAAACTAAAGTGTAATGTTGAGTTGTAAATGAAGTCTCAAGTCTAGTTCTATTTTCGAACAAAATATACCAGTCTCAAGTCTAGTTTTATTTTCGAACTAGAGTATACCAGTGTCAAGTCTAGTTCAAACTAAAGTATGAAGCTGAGTTATGATTAAAACATGCAAACAAGTTACTATTTCGAGCCTCTCCTCTTCTCCTCTTCAGCCTATATATGTAGAGGTCGACCCCTCTCCTCAATACAGTTTGATATGTAGGTTAAGGGTGAAGCAATAGAGGTGCATATCAATGATAAAGAGGTAGCATACCAAAGAATCATATCAATGTTGTATATCATCAATAGAGGCTGCATATCAGAGGCGTATATCAGCGGCATATCAGTGTTTTATATCAACAATAGAGGAATCATATCAGAGGTGTATTTCATCAAGGTCTCTTAGGTATTTTTCAGGTCAGAGTCATCTTGGAAAGCTCTTTAAGAGAAGAACATTCATGGTGTATATTTGTAAGTGATCATACATTACTAATGCAATAAAGGAATATCATTTGTTGGGGTTTTTCTCCCTGTACAGGGTTTCCCCAAGGTATATGTTTTGTTGATGTGCATGCTTAATTATCTACATAGTTATTGCTATTCGGTTATGATTTGGTATTTTTGAAGTGTATTAAGCTGGAATCAAAGTGTGGAATAAAATAAAAGAATTAATCTGGATAAGAAATCAAGATCATAATTTAACATGGTATCATAGATTAGGGTGTGTTAAACATGTTGAAGTACAGCAGCATGTACACACAACCAAGCTAGCTTGATTAAGTTTCTAGTGTGAACTCCATGGCATCCTCCATTTCATTTAGGGTCAAGGATAGGCTCGAAGGAGCTACCAACTTCAATGTTTGGAAGCTATGGATAACAAATATCTTGCATGAGCATGACCTTGAGCAGTATGTGACCACAGTGGTGGAGGAACCCACTAATAATGCAGGAAGAGCGGCCTTCAGGATGAGTAAAGCAAAGGCCAAGCGAATCATCTTTGACTCATTCAAAGACAATATAATGCCTGCAATGACTTTGTTAATGACTGCCAAGGACTGTATGGATACCTTGATGAATCTGTATGAGAAACAGGCTCCAATTTAGAAGAGGACACTTAAGTATTTGAAGATGGAGAAAGATGAATCAGTGGCATCTTTCTATTCYAGGATAGCCCAAATCAGAGATCAGGTTTTGGTCACAGGGGTGACAGTGGATGATGATGATTTAGTGCAGGCCATTTTTTATGGTTTTCCTTCTTCATGGGAGACCTTCTTATCCAATGTAAGTGGGAGAGAGATTCATCCCAATTTTGAGAGGTTATGGCATGATTACCTCCAGGAGGAGAGTTGCAAAGCTACCAGAAGCAAACCAATGAAAGAAGATCACTCAGATTTAGCATCAAGATTCAAGGGAAACAAGAAAGGCTCTCAAAGGAAGACAAACACCAAAGGTACATTCAAAGGAAATAATATTGATACATCTAAGATTAAATGCTTTAGTTGTAATAAGTCGGGTCATTTTGTTAAAGATTGTTGGTTTAGAAAGAAATATCCTAGGAAAGGGAAACATCATGCCTCAACTGTTGAGGATGATCAATCCAAAATAATTCAGAAAATTCCTTCTAATGAGAAATAAAATAGAAAACAATATTACTTGGTTTATGCCTTATCCAATTCATTTTTCACGGAGCCGAAAACTTGGTTAGTAGACAGTGGTGCATTAAAGCACATGATAGGTTTCAAGGAGATCCTCTAGAATTTTGAGACAAAATATTTTGCAGAGCATGTTGAGATTGGGGATGACAAATGTTACAAGATAAAGAGAGTAGGCTCTATCTCCTTCAGATTGGAATCTGGGGCTAGACTTCATATTGATGAAGTATTATGTGTTCCAGGGCTCAAGAAGAATCTACTATCAGTTTCAACCCTTGAGAACAAGGGATATTGGATGATATTCAAGGAAAGGAAGGCACTACTATGGACTAAAGCTAACCACTTAAGTACAGCAGAACCCATTGGAACTCGCAGTGGAGGACTGTACGTCATGTCAGGACAGTTAGTTCAGGCATTGGCTCATGATGCGACTAGCTCCAGTGAGTTGTGGCACGGAAGACTTGGACATCTTCATTACAAAGATCTTCTAGATCTACAGAACATGGTATGTGGCATGCCCTCTATTTATCTTAGTAAAAATGAAATTTGTAAGGGATGCATGCTAGGTAAAAATATAAAGAAAGCATTTCCTAGTAGTGAAAACAGAGCTTAGGGCATATTAGATCTGGTTCATTCTGATGTATGTGGTCCCATGTCACCTCCCTCACTCAGTGGTTGTTTGTATTATGTCATTTTTATTGATGATTACTCAAGAAAATGTTGGATATATTTTCTTAAAGATAAAAGTGACACATTCTATAAATTCAAATAGTATAAAGCCTTTATTGAAAAGTGGATGAGGAAACACATCAGAATCCTTAAAATAGACAATGGAAGAGAGTTTGAATCTCTTTAGTTTCAGGATTTCTGCAAGTCAAAAAGAATCAAGATATAGTTGATCGTTCCATATAACCCTCAGAAAAATGGTGTTGCTGAGAGGAAAAACAGGACTATTTGTGAGGCAACGAAAGAAATGATGTTTGACCAGGATCTGCCAAATTATTTATGGGAAGAAGCTACCTCCATTGTCGTGTATATTTAGAACAAGTGTCCACATGCTATCTTGAAGGACAAGACTCCTGAAGAGGTATTCTCAGGGGTCAAACCTGAAGTAGTGCATCTAAGGATATTTGGGTGTCATGTGTATACTCATGTCCCTAAGGAAAAGAGGACAAATATGGAACCCTCACGCAAGAAAGGGGTTTTTGCGGGGTACAGTGAGAACTCCAAGGCTTACAGGATTTATGTACCAGGTTGGAGGCAAATAGAGGTAAGCAAAGATGTGACTTTCCATGAGGAAGCCGCATTTAAGAAATCCAGAGAGCTTCTGTAGGAATCAGAAGCAGTTCAGCTAGATTCACCCTCTTCTGAAAATCAAGAGTCAGATGATCAGAGGGAGGAACCTCGTGAAGGGCCAATTAATGAGCTCCTAGAACCTACTGAAGTGTTATAAATAAATCTTGAAGAACCTCCAGCCAAAAGGAATCCAGGGTGGCTTAAAGAAATAGTGCAAGAAGCAGAAAGGATAGCTTCTCCCAAAGGAATTTTCAGGGAAAGGAAGAGGCCTCATAGGTTTGGAGGCTATGTTGCACTAATGAGCAGAATTAGTGATGACGAACCTTATTCATTTGAAGAAGAAGATAAATTACATGGAAGGATGCATGCTTGAGGAATACATGTTATTATAAAGAACAATGTTTGGGACATTGTGTTGAGGCTAAAAGACAAATCAGTGGTTTCTTCCAAATGGATCTATAAGATCAAACATGAAGTTGATGAAAGTGTGGAAAAGTTCAAAGCAATATTTGTAGCGAGAGGCTTCACTCAGAAAGAAGGAATCGACTATGAAGAGACTTTTTCCCCTATAGCCAGGTATACCTCCATTCAAACTATTATTTCTTTAGCTCCCTTCTTGGTTGGAAGCTACATCAGATGGATGTAAAAAAATCATTCTTGAATGGAAATATTGAACAGGAGGTCTTTTTGGAACAACCAAATGGTTTTGTACTCCATAACAAAGGCACTCATGTGTTCAAGCTAAGGAAGGCCTTGTATGATATTAAGAAGGATCCCAGAGTTTGGTATGACAGGATTTATGGCTTTCTTAAAAGCCTAGGATTTTAGAAAAGTGATGCTGATGAAAATCTGTACTTCAAGGTAAGAGGTAACCAACCTATTATACTAATCCTGTATGTTGATGATCTCTTTCTAATAGGATATGAAGGGCTAATAGCCTGGTGTAAGAGGTAGATAACCTCATAATTCGATATGAAATACTTAGGCTTGATGCATTACCTCCTAGGATTGAAAGTATGGAAAACAGAGGGCGAGATATTTCTGGCACAAGGAAAATACACAGTGGATGTACTAAAGAGGTTTGGTATGATGAATTGAAAATCCATGTCTACTTTGATGATTACCAACCTGAAGAAGCTGCGTGATTCTGATACAGGTTCATATTTGGTGGATCCTACCATGTATAGGCAGTTGATTGGATCATTGATGTACATGATCCACACTAGGCTAGATATATGCTATGCAGTGATCGTAATGATTCAATTCATGACTGAACCAAGACAGAGGCATTGGGTGGCAACAAAGCACATATTGAGATATCTCAGAGGGACCATTACTTATGGTCTGAGATATGCATCCAATGGTGGTTTATTTATTCATGGGTATGCAGATGTTGACTGGGCAGGAAGCCCAGTGGATCAAAAGAGTACTTCTGGATATTGCTTCAGTTTAGGATCTGCTATGATCTCTTGATCAAGCCAGAAGTAGGGATCCATTGCACAGAGTATAGCAAAGGATGAGTACATTGCAGCAAGTGATGCTAGAAAGGAAGCAGTATGGCTCAAAAAATTGGTTTATGGGTTGTTTGGTGACAAGCTAGAGATGACGGTGGTTCACTGACAATCAAAGTTTCATAAAATTGACATAGAACCTGGTATTTCACGACAGTTCAAAACATATTGACATGAGGTACCACTACATCTGAGACTTGGTCCAAAGAAAAACTGTAAAGTTACAGTACATAGCCACGAGCGAGCAGGTAGCTGATATTCTGACCAAGCCTCTAACCTTGAGATAGTTTTGTTGGATTACTGAGAGGGGGGGTGAATCAGTAATAGCATAATTATAATCCTTTTTCTTCAAATGTTATATCAATGTAGAATTATTATCCAATAATGAGCAGTAAGAAATAAACAATTACACGCATACACAGTACACCAGTGTTTTACGTGGAAACCCAAATCGGGAGAAAACCACGAAATGCTTTTTTTTATATGTCTTGAAGAATTACATTCATTGGAAGCACCAACTTCCTTTGTTTTCCAGCTGCAACTAGAAGGAGGCTCCAACCCCCTAGTTTCTCAGGCTACAACCTGAGGGAAGCTCCAACTTCCCAATTCTCTAGCTACAACTAGAAGGAGGCTACAACCCCCAATGTTCTCTGGTTACAACCGGAAGGTGGATACAACCACCTATCATTGCCCTGTCCTAACACCCTGAAGTAGAAGTAGAATGATGGAACCACTGTCACACTATCATTGTGAGATATACCGTTGTAAACATGTACCAATAAATCTGAACCATGCATCAAGCATGCATCAACCTGTACCTCAACCTATAATAAACANGTAAACCTGTACCAATAAATCTGAACCATGCATCAAGCATGCATCAACCTGTACCTCAACCTATAATAAACATGTACCATAAACAAGTGCATCCAAACATGTACCAAGTATGTACCAATCATGTGTCAACTACTCATCAATATGTACCAACATCATCAACTATACACCTCATGTATGTGCGCCAACTCATCAACTACTTGTCTCAACAATGTACTCAACATGTACCACAACCAAACGCCCTCATCAATTTCATCATCCAAATCTGATTTGTAGCTCTATAATAGACATGGTGTATATGATCACATTCCCACAAACCTTCCTTAACTTTAAAAATAAGAGACTAGCATTTTCATCAAACTTTTCTTTAGTCTCACATGCCTAGTTTTGGATTAGTCAACAACCCTAACTTAAAGTAATCATAACGTTGAACCTATAATGTATAAAGCTATGAAAATGATACACAATGTTCTTCAGTGTTTTTTATGCAATTCATCCAAGTTTCACTACTTGAAACCTCTCAGAAAATGAGTTATAGCAAAAATGGCATACCTTGCTAAATTCTGGTTTATTCTAGAGAGCGACCTTGTAGAGCGTTCCCTACAAAAATTATTTGATGAATTGATATGAACCTATTACAAAGAATACTACAAATGGTCCCCTAACTAACACATTTTGTCTCACTAAATTTGGATCTGTTATGAAGAAGTTATGACGTTTTTACCCGAAACACCTGATTTTGACTAGTTTTAGGGCTGGCCACAAACCCTATTTTCCAGGGAGTGTGACTCCCAAAATACAACGACCCACAAGATGAATTTTTTACCACAGATACTTGGATATGTTTTCTCACTTTCATAGAAATTTCACAATCTGAATCATTATAGAAAAAAAGTTATAGCGAAAATGGTGAGATGACCTGTAAATAACATACCTTAGAAAGCACCATCAAAAGAAGTTATCCTTCCTTGAATTTCGGCCTTATTTTCTTATCCTTCACTCAGAATTCTGGTTTAGATATCCTTGGTTACCTCAGACACATATAGATATTCAATATGCTGAAGTGTGATTCAAATGAGAGATCCTTTCCTCTTATTTATACTCTCCCAGTAGCTTCCTTAAAAACATCTTCTAGGTCACTTGGCCCACTTTCCTTATTTTAGGGTTGGGTCCACTTCTAATTTCTCCATTAAATTTATTCTTGAAATAATTTATTTTGTAATCAATTTGAATTATAATACACTCATCACTTCACTTTATTATTTACCTTTTAAAATCTCTTAA
>JASDQU010103240.1:19877-62643 GCA_032191745.1 Picea mariana | reverse complement strand
GGGGGGGGGGGGGGTGTGAGTCAGTAATAGAGAAATTCAATCATTTTTAACCACAATATGCAAGTGTTATATCAATGTAGAATTATCATCCAATAGTTGTAGAGTAAATAAGCAATGCAAAAATGAGCAATCATACACATACACAATACACCATTGTTTTTACGTGGAATCCCAAAGCACGAGAAAACCACATAATTATTTTTATTATATGTCTTTACGAATTACATTCATTGGAAGCACCAACTTCCTTTCTTTTCTAGTCGCAACTGGAAGGAGGTTCCAAACCCCTAGTTTCTCAGGTTACAACCTGAGGGAAGCTTCAACTCCCCTATTCTCTGGCTACAACTAGAAGGAGGCTACAATCCCCTATGTTCTCCAGCTACAACTAGAAGGTGGCTACAACCACCTGTCCTTGCCCCGTCTAGCCACCCTGATGTATAAGTAGAATGATGGAACCATTGTTAAACTATCACTGCGAGATATACTGCTATAAGCATGTACCAATCAACCTACACCAAACAACCTGTACCAATAACCTGAACCATGCATCAACCTGTACCTCAACTTTTAATCAACCTATACCATAAACAAGTGCATCAACCATGCAAAAACCTATACCAAACAACTTGTAATCAACCTGTACCATAAACAAGTGCATCAACCATGCACCAACCTGTACCTCAACTTGTACCATGAACACATGCATCGACCATGCACCAAACCTGTACAAATAACATGTCACAACAACCTGTCCAAACAACCTATCACAAAAACCTGTCTCATCAATCTTATCAACCAAATCAGATCTACTCACCAAGATCAATCACCAAGACTCTCAAAGATGTGCATCAACCAACCATAACACAACAACTCATAATCATCACCAAGATCAATATGTGCTTCTAATAATATACCGATACAAGTATGCTACATCATTCATAAACCATGTGTCAAAAATACTACTAACAAGTGCCTCCAACCATGTACCAAGTATGTACTAATCATGTATCAACTACTCATCAAATATGACTCATCAAGATGTACCAACATCATCAACTATACACCTCATGTATGTGCCAACTCATCAACTTCTTGTTTCAACCATGTACCCAACATGTACCTCAACCAAAATCCCTCATCAATTTCATCATCCAAATCTGATTTGTAACTCTATAATAGACCCGGTATATATGATCACATACCTGCAAACCTTCCTTAACTTTAATAACAAGAGACTAACATTTTCATCAAACTTTACTTTAGTCTCACATGACTAATTTTGGATTAGTCAACAACCTTAAATTGAAATAATCATAACTATGTACCTGTAATGAATAAAGATCTAAAAATGATACACAATGTTCGTCAGTGTCTTTTATGCAATTCCTTCAGACTTCACTACTTGGAACCTCTCAGAAAATGAGTTATAGAAAAAATGACATACCTTGTTGAATTCCGGCTTATTCGAGAGAGAAAAATTGTAGAGCGTGCCCCACACATAATATTTGTTGTATGGATATGAAAATTGTACACAAAATAACACATAATGTACTATAACTAATACATTTGGTATTACTAAATTTGGATCTGTTATGAACAAGTTATGATGTTTTTACGTGAAACACCTGTTTTAGACTAGTTTCAAGACTAGCCACAAACCCTATTTTCCACAGTGTGTAACTCCAAAACTAAAATGACCCACAAGCTGAAATTTGCATCATAGCTACTTGGATATGTTTCCTCAATGGAATCCCAATTTCATGGTCCGAATCATTCTAGAATAAATTTTATTACGAAAATGGTGAGATGACCTGTAAATAACATACCTTAGAAAGCATCATCAAAATAATTTATCCTCCCTTGAATTTCGACCTTCTTTACTTCACCTTCCCTCTGAAATTCGGCTTAGATATCCTTTGGTTACCTTAGTCACTTGTAGATATTCAATATGCTCAAGTGTGATTAAAATTATAGAGCTTAGCCTCTTATTTATACTTTCATGTAGCTTCCTTAAGGGGTTACCTTTTAACCATCTTAACACACTTTCCTTATTTTAGGGTTACCCCACTTCTAATCACTTGTCAACTTAGTAATTTCTCCATTAACTTTATTATTTAAATAATTTCTTTTGTATTCACTTTGAATGATAGTACACTCATCACTTTTTGTTATTTACCTTCTAAAATCTCTTAAACCACTTTGACTCCTTTGACCTTTTTGGGATTCTATATGACTCATCAGGGTTCTCCAACTTCACATGGCCATAAATATCTAACTGCGAGGAGTTATGCGATGTTCCACATACCAATGGAAATGACATGACATGTACTATCCATCTAGAATATTATTACCTGCAAATATATCAAAACTCATACCATTATCCATCAAACAAACTTGGGTCCATTACCCAAACCTTTCTCCAACTTCACATGGCCATAACTCTCTAATCGTGAGGAGTTATGTGACATTCCACATACCACCAGAAATGGCATGACATGTAATATCCATATGGAATAGTCTTACCTAAAAATATATCAAAACTCATACCATTATCCATCAAACAAACTTGGGTCCATTACCCAAACCATTGTGCTACCAGAATTTGTTACCAGACTTTCTTCAAGGGTTGACATCAATGCCAACTAACCCAATTAATCAAAAATATATCCCTTTGGCATTGATGGAAACACTCTGATGCAATACTAAAGTCATGTCACTCATTCTCCCCCTTTACATCTGATAAATCTCTCCCCCTTTGTCATC
Source organism: Picea mariana (assembly GCA_032191745.1). Taxonomy (NCBI): domain Eukaryota; kingdom Viridiplantae; phylum Streptophyta; class Pinopsida; order Pinales; family Pinaceae; genus Picea; species Picea mariana. The sequence continues at coordinate 59,880 of JASDQU010103240.1, read as the reverse complement.
AATGGCAAAGGTATCTTTCCATTTGGGGTTTCTCCCCCTAACATAACTTTCCTTAGGGATACTCCCCTTGATTGAACTCTTCCTGAAACTGATATTCCAACATGAAATTTCCTCTTTATGGTGCTTCCCCATGTAAATATAATACATATAAGATAAACATTCAAAATCATTCATTTTGGAGTAGAAATTACTCCAAGTCTCTGGCGTAGATACTCAAAGGATTCCCGTGGAAGTGGTTTTGTAAATATGTCTGCCTCTTGTTCTTTTGTTCCCACATATTCAACTCTAATGTTCTTCTTTGTAACCTGTTCTCGTAGAAAGTGATATTTGATTGGAATGTGCTTCGTCTTGGAGTTCATCACCGGGTTCTTTGAGATACTGATGGCACTTGTATTATCACAATAGATTGGAATGGGATCATCATACTCAACCTGTATATCTGTCATAGTTTGTTTCATCCATAGAACCCGTGTACAACATCCTGTTGTTGCAATATACTCTACCTCGATTGTAGATAAGGATACCAATGATTGTTTCTTGCTTAGCCATGTTACTAAACACTCAGCCAAGTAGAACGCTGCTCCATTGGTGCTTTGTTAGTCATCAATGAAACCTGCCCAATCTGCATCTGTGTATGCAATAAGGGATATATATTTTCCTTTTGGATACCATAATCCAAACTCTTATGTTCCTTTGATATATCTGAAAATCCTCTTTATTGCTAATACATGTGATTCCTTTGGTGCTGCTTGAAATCGTGCCACTTGTCGAACTGCCTGCATTACATCTGGTCTAGATGTTATCACATATAGTAAGCTACAAACCATTGATCTGTATTGCCTCTGGTATGTATACTTTGAATCGTCATCTTTGCTCAACATGCAACTGGTTAGCATAGGAGTGGTAACTAGTTTTCAATCTTCCATTTCGAACCTCTTTAGCATTTCTTTGATATACTTAGTTTGAGAAATAAAAATTTCTTGGTTGCTTTGACATATCTTGATGTAGATTTTTTTGTCTGTGCTTCCCTTCCATAGTTCATAGGGATTTTTTTCCTTGTTGTTTATGAGCATTACTCTATTTTGAATGTGAACTATTGTATGCACTGCATGTTTCCAAAAAATATCTGTCAATTTGGAATCCATTAGCATTGTTCGAGCCATTTCTTGTGTAATTATCATACATTATGATAATGTTCCTTTTTCTCTGAACCACTCTCTGAAGCAATCTATGAATCCATGCTCTCGTCAACTATCATATATCTGTCCAAACCTGCTAAGTGTTCTTACAAATCCATCTATGTCCATACTGTCCAAGACTCTACTTGTGCAACTGTCCATAATGCTGGCCCATTTATCACCATACTATCATGAAGTCTTGATTAATCTATCAAACTGTACTTTTTCTAAATGAATGCTCTAAATCCATCTTCTCAAACTTTGCAAGCTGCTTGAAGGATGGTTCTTTGGTCTGTCACAACTATTGCATAGGCTCCCCCTATCTAATATTCATATTACCTAGCATTCTCTAAGCCGGATGGCTCAAAACAATTCTTTCTCTAATGTGTATCATCATCATCTTCATTAGTAGATTCATCATCATCTTCATTGGTAGATTCATTATCTCTCTAAGCTCTGACTTCTTTCTTTCTGTCTGTGGATTCATCTTTCACTACAATGCCTGAAAGTACAATCTCTTGAAACTGTTCCTTATTTACCTGTCCTTCCTTTCTTTCAGTTACTTTCCAAACCTTTATGTATTTGACATCTTTATTTTTCTCTGTAGAATTTTCTTCATCTCGTTCTATTGCCAATCTTGCGATCTCTGGTACCTAGTCTTTGTTCACATGTTTTTCTTATTTTCTTATCCATACTTTCTTATATCTAATATTGGTGTTCTCTTTCATGGAAGTATCGATCATGCTTCTACAATCACTGGATATGTGTCTATAGTTATGAAATTTGTAACACTCAATGTTGTTACATGCGACCACATAGGCACTTCTTTCTTGGACATTTCTTTTATAATCCCTGCAATATGCAACCTTATGTCCAAAATTAGTACAATAAAAACAATGACCATAAAAGAAATTTGCATACCTGGGAGTGAATGATCTTCTTTGTGGTGTAGTCCTTCTGAATTTCTTCCTTAACTGATCATGATCATGATTGAAGCTTCTTTGTGTCTTGAGCACATATGGTCTTCTTGAAGATGTATCTTCAATAGTTTTATTAGATTCTGGTTGACCATGATTCATTCCTTTGAGTACTTCTGCATAAATATTTCTATTTTTTTCATTCTTATTTTCTAGAAACCTAGAGTGTTTCTCTTCATTCTCTGTAATTGATGTGGATGTTTCTATCTCTTCAACGTTCTTTTTGAGCTTGACGATTTTACTTCTCAATGTGCCAACTTCTTCTTCAAGCTTCTCAACCTCTTCTTCTTTATTTAATATCTGAGTCTTCATGACTTCTTTTGTTCTCTTCGCTTCTTCAAGATGAATTTTTAATGTGATTATTTATTCTTCAAGTACTTTCTCTTCTTGACCAAATTATGACTCAAGATGGTTTAGATCATTAGTTCTTTCCTTAATATGATTTGTCAATATCTTCTCTCTCATTTTTGCTTCTTCATTCTGTGCTGCTATGTTGGCTTCCAAACACTTCTTTTGATATTCAAGATTTTCTTTGATCTTTCTGGCTTCTTCTAGCTTATTTATTAAGATCTCGATGACTTGTTAGGCTTCTTCAAAAATGTGAAAAATTTCCTTTTGTTTCATCAATTCTTTCTTGAGTGACTTATTTTCTTCTCTTAGTTCATCTAAATCACTAATCAATTTTGCCTCGTAATTGTCTTTTTTTTCAATTTGTTTTTCTGTCTCATTTCCTTCATGGAATTCTATTTCAAGGTGTCCATGTTTTTCACAATTAAAGCAAAACAACATACCTGTGTTGATTATTTACTCTTCATCTTCTGAATATGTTTGACATGGTGAACATATTTCTTCTTGATATGTACCTGCATCTTCTTTGGCATTTTCTGAATCTGTGATGGGTGAATAATATATGTCATGTAACTTATCCCAAAGTTCTTTGGTTGATAAACATTTACCAACCTTTTCTCTTACTGGATTAGGTAATCCTTCGAGATGAAATCCATTGCTATTTTGTTATTCTACTTCAATTCCTTCTTGGATGCATTCTTTGCCCTTTTTGAACTATCATATCCTGTAATGACTGATAACCAAATATAATGCCCCTGTTCCTGTAAAAATAATTTTTCCCTTATGCTCCACATCTCATACTTTAAACCATTCTAACCATTAAACAATGGTACTCCATTCTCAGAATAATCCATGATCTCCTTCCAGTGGTTAAACTGTGTTTTGAATGAACCTTCTCTAATACCAATTGTTGGATTACTAAGAGGGGGGGGGGGTGAATTAGTAATAGAACAATTCAATCATTTTTAACCACAATATGCAAGTTTTATATCAATGTAACATTATCATCCAATAGTTGCAGAGTAAATAAACAATGAAAAAATGAGCAATTATACACATACACAATACACCAATGTTTTTATGTGGAAACCCAAAGCGGGAGAAAACCACATAATGATTTTTATTTTTCTTATGTGTCTTTAAAAATAACATTCATTGGAAGCACCAACTTCCTTTGTTTTCCAGTTGCAACTGGAAGGAGGCTCCAACCCCCTAGTTTCCCAGGCTACAACCTGAGGGAAGCTCCAACTCCCCTATTCTCTGGATACAACCAGAAGGAGGCTAAAACCCCCTATGTTCTCTACTACAACCGAAAGGTGGCTATAACCACCTGTCCTTGACCCATCCAGCCACCCTACTGTATAAGTAGAATGATGGAATCACTATCACACTATCACTATGAGATATACTACTGTAAGCATGTACCAATAACCTGAACCATGCATCAACCTGTACCTAAACCTGTAATCAACCTGTAACATAAACAAGTGCATCAACCATGCAACAGCCTGTACCAAAAAATATGTAATCAACCTGTACCATAAACAAGTGCATCAACCATGCACCAACATGTACATCAACCTGTACCATGAACAAGTGCATCAACCATGCACCAAACCTGTAAAAATAACATGTCACAACAACCTGTCGAAACAAACTATCACAAGAACCCGTCTCATCAATCGTATCAACCAAATCATATCTACTCACCAAGACAACTATCAAATATGTGCATCAACCAAGCATAACACAACAACTCATAATCATCACCAAGATCAATATGTTGTTCTAATAATATACCAATACAAGTGTGCTACAACATCCATAAACCATGTGTCAACAATACTACTAACAATTTCCTCCAACCATGTACCAAGCATGAACCAATCATGTATCAACTACTATGATTCATCAAGATGTACCAACATCATCAACTATAAACCTCATGTATGTGCCAACTCATCAACTACTTGTCTCAACCATGTACCCAACATGTACCTCAACCAAAAGCCCTCATCAATTTCATCATCCAAATCTGATTTGTAACTCTGTAATAGACCTGGTGTATAAGATCACATACCTGCAAAACTTCCTTAACTTTAACAACAAGAGATTAACATTTTAATCAAACTTTACTTTAGTCTCACATGACTAATTTTGAATTAGTCAACAACCCCAACTTGAAATAATCATAACTATGTACCTGTAATGAATAAAGATCTAAAAATGGTACACAATGTTCTTCAGTGTCTTTTATGCAATTCCTCTAGGCTTCACTACTTGGAACCTCTCAGGAAATGAGTTATATAAAAAATGATATACCTTGTTGAATTCTGGCTTATTCTAGAGAGAGAGTGGAGTTGTTGTGATCAGTATCCAAGTGGAGATTGTTGGTTGTGGAGCCTGATTATCTTCCTGTTTCATTCTTTTTTTTTTTCAGCTGTGTTTATGCTCCATGAAGACCGTACACCCCAAAATATTGAACACCATTCCATGCGGGGGGGCGGTGTTGCCCCCCCCTACGGGGTCCGAGGGGCTCATCTCTCTGACTAGGGGGTTCGGGGGCAAGCGGGCCCCCGGTGGGGGTTTGGGGGACAACGTTCCCTGATGGGGGATCAAGGGAGAATCCCTTGAAGGAAAAATTGCCTTGTAAATGTATATTGTAATTTCATAGTAAATCTGGATCGTTCATTATAAGGTTGCAAATCCGATGGTAGAAGTTATGTTAGGGTTTTTTTCCCTAGAAGGAAACCCTCTTTTATGAGGGAAATTTATTGTAGCTATGCACCATTGCAGATATTTTATTCTGAGAGAGGAGGCTGTGAGATAAATACGAGGAAGTTACAACAGGTGTGATGTAGGTTGTATCCCTTCATTTTGCTAGATAATAAAAAGGAAGGATCTGGAAATTTCTCTCGTGGACATAGCTCACATTGGGTGAACCACATATATCTATGTCTGTATTGTATTGTTTATCTTATGTGTTTTATTTATGCATTTATTTTATTTTATTGTTCTGCGATCCTATTTTTTTAACATCTGGTTGGTATATTGGAATATCTCTGAAGGTTACAACATTGGGGCTTGTTCGATGGGTAGCTATTTTTGTGTTCTGGTTCTTAGAATATGTTTTTGCTTAGTTTTTGGTCTCTCTGTTTTAGTTATTCCTCTATCTCTTCACAATTTTTCCTTGGCTCTTGTTTGGTGTTCATCCCTCTAGCTCTCTAGGTTTCACTTATAGTGAGCTATTGTCTCTTGGTGCTCTGGTCAGTAACCTTTTGGGATATTGTTCTTTGATTCTATTAGGCTTTGGATACATTGGTGTTTTTAACTATGGTAGTTTTTTTGTTTGGTTTGTGGAGCCTGGGGCCCTCTGTGTGTGTTGGATCCAAGGCTCTCCTAGGACAATTCTATATCAATTTGAATCTCAAAACTCTATCATCTCCAAGAACATTTGCATTGTGTGTAACATTAATGGACTATAGTGAAGCCCATGATTTTCGAATGGTTCCTTTAAGGCATGAAGAGTCCATATAGTGAAACATAACCTCTCTTTTCTTAGTGACCTCTAAGGTTCATGAAAATGAACATAAATGCACTTCACAAAATGCAACAATTATGAATGCTCTAGTCCAACAAAAGAAAAAAATAGATGCCTTGGACGTAGAGTGAAATATATTAAGGAATATGGTCATCGATCTTAGCAAATATTCTCAATATATAGCCTCAAATCATAGGATGTCCACAAATTTTGTGCAAAAATATCTTAAGGAGGAGGAAACAATACACCAAATGATAGAAGACATGGACATTTGACACCATAACCCTATCCCTTCTAACATAGGGAAGAAATAATCTAAAAATGACCATGTATTTCATTAATCTATATTTTTAGTAAAGAAATTAGAACATTAGGTGTTTTTTTAAAGCAATATACTTGCAAGATTTGCTGGGATGTATTACTTAAGTAATTTTGCAAACTCTATTTTGTGGCATATGAGAGATACCAATTTTGTATGAAATCTTATGACAATAGTATTGTAATTTTGTTGTCTATCTCTATTGCAACTTTTTTAATATAATATTTCCCAGTATCCGTTAAAAAATAGTAAATGCAAAGTTTTATCTAAAGATTCAGTGGTTCAGATTCAATAAATTTGATGTTGTCACTATGTCTAGCCAAATAAGCAATGTGATATTTCTCATCAGATAGGTATCTGATTTCAAATGGATGGTAGAGGAATATGATTCCAAAGCCATTTTCTTAATAATTTTCCTCCTAAGTACAATAGTTCCATTTTAACTCTCAATCATATGCTGTCACAAAATCTAGAAGACATGATTCAAGCTCTCTTAGCTTAAGATAAGAGAAGAACTATAGGAGATGTGGAACTAGAGTATCGACTAAAGACTACATTATACTCAAAGAAAATGATGAGACAGAGAATACATGTATGAGTGGGGTTGAGTGTCAATGGGTGTCCATTTGGAGGTGAAATCTATTGTTAAAGAAACCACTATTTATAAAAAAATTGTTGATAGTTTTACATCTAAAATTTGACATGAAGGGAATCCCAAAGGAATATGGTGCATTGGAAATTTGGGTTTATCCTAATTCAAGGCTAGTTAGGCGAAGAGCTTACAATGTGAACACAAAGTACATGAGTAAATCTGAGGAAGAGTCAATAAAATCCTGGATGTAGGAGTAATTTAACTTGTGTAGAAAAGCAATTGTGTTTTACCAACTGTCATTACTAACAAGGAAAATGATAAGATTAGATATTGTTGATTTTTGCATACCATATCTAGTGATATTAAGAAATCCATTTCAAACACCCTTTTATGAAAGAAGTCCTTGAAGGTGACATTGAAAGAGATGGGTTTTCCCTTGTTTATGGTTATTATGGATATATGCAAGTGTAAAAGAGGGAGCATGATCAACCCTTGAATCCATTTGTGAGATAATGATAAACCTTTTCCTATAAAGAGAATCCTTTCCCTATGTAAGAGGATGCATTTTTGGCTAATGAATGCTCCAACATGTTTTCCCAAAGTCCCTATCAATATTTTTAAAGAATTTAGTCATAAATCATAGGAAGTTGATTTAGGTGATGTTGAAATCACGAGAAAATAAGGATTGAATGGAACCACAAACAAACCCTAAATCATCATGAAACATAAGCACACTATAAAGAGGAGAGGGTAAACCCATGAATAAGAGAAACAAAATATATGGTGCTTGTATGCTAAGGATTCAATCACTATGAATCAATATTATGAGAGCTTGAGTTGTGTATTTATACACAACTTAAGTGATGTGTACCTTCGATAAGTGAGGCATCCCTTGAAGAGGAGGTTATGTGCCCACATAAAAAAGGCACATGTCCCAAGAGGATGACTAGGATGACCTAGTCAAATATATAAAAATACAATAAATAGGGTGCTTAGCCATAAATGATCACATGTGAAGATTACCACCATTCCAATGCCCCACCTTAAAATCAGAATGTAGACATGAAGAATGATGTTAAAACATAGAAAGAATGTAGATACCCTATCGATAGATATATAGTGGTATGTTAAGAACCAAATATCATAATAGCATAAAAACCTCATAATAAGTACTCAATGCCTTGAAAAAGAGAGAAATTCAGATGCCTCTTTGAGGGGGAAACCTTCTTATACATCATATGAATTCACAATTGTATGATGATTCCAAGTGAAAAAGTATCCTTGGTATATATAGGAGACTAGGAGGTAGAATTACAACTTATGGACCCAAGCCAACATAAATAAAATAACAATACTAATGTAATATGCCCCAATTAAGGGGTAATGTGCCACAAATTAGGGCTTAACATGCCCCTCCCCTTCAGACAAATTTTGTCCTCAACACTTGATTAGTTCTAGATGCTTAATCTTCCCACGTGGAATCTTCAGTAGGTAGTTTCTTCCACTTGATGAGATACTCTGAAATTGATCTATTCCTTAACTGGTGAATTATTGTGTCAGTGATAACTTCAGGCTCCAATATGTTTTTTCCTTCCTAATTAAGTTATGGAAATATAGTTTGAACTGTGATCTTGTCACCTATAACCTTCTTTAAGCATGAAACATGGAAAATAGGGTGTACTCGCAAAGATGCATGCATCTCTAATTTGTATGCCATAGTACCAATCTTTTGCAACATCTTATAAGAGCCATAGTACTTCAATGATAATTTATTATCCTTCTTATCTTGCTTGAGGGACATCTGTTTGTATGGTTGTAGTCTTAAAAATACCCAATCCCCTACTTGAAAACTTCTTTCACTACGATGCTGATCTTCTTGTTGTTTCATGCGATTTTGTGCCATGGTCACGGTGTCCTTTAAGAGTTGGAGAACTTGTTGTTGATGCTCGATGTGATCTTCCACTACTTGAACCTTAAAATTTTCTTTTAGAGAAGAAGTGATGGATGGTGGGTGATATCCATAAAGTTCCATAAATGGTGTCATTTTTGTTGTAGTATGAAAGGAAGTGTTATACCACCATTCTACCAAGGGTAACCACTTGAACCATTGTGTTTGTTTATCAGAGACAAAGCAACGAAGGTATCCTTCCATAAATTTGTTCACTATCTCAGTTTTTCCATCAAATTGAGGATGATAAGATGAGCTATGAGCCAATTGAGTACCCACACAAGAAAATAATTCTGTCCAAAAATGTCCATTGAAGATGGGATCTCTCTCACTTGCAATAATATTTGGGCATCCATGTAGCTTTTGAACTGTCTCCATGAACGTGGTAGCAACTATACTGGCTTTGAAAGGATGAGAGAGTGAAAAAAAGTGTGCATACTTGGTAAGTCTATCAACAATCACCATGATGACACTCTTTCCTTTAGACTTTGGTAACCCTGTGACGAAATCCATAGAAACCTCCTCCCAACGTTGACTTGGAATGGCTAATGGTTGTAAAATACCTGGAGTATTAACTATTTCCACCTTATTTTGTTAGAAAACCAAACATTCCGCTACAAACCTTTGAACATCAGTTTTAAGGCCATCCAAAAATAATTCCCTCTTGACCCTGTGATAGGTTTTCAAAAATCCCAAGTGCCCTCCTACTAGAGAGGTGTGCAATTCCAAAAGTACCTTTTGTTTGAGTTGGGAGTTGTTACATAAATATAAGTGATTTTTGTACCATAGTGATGTTGGCATGTTTACATGCAGAGTGTGCTTGTCATTGATGGCAAGAACAACAACGATGTTGGCAGGTTTACAGGCAGAGTGTGCATGGCAAGAACGACATTGACGATGGCATGTTTACAGGAAAGAACAATAGAGAACCAAAGCTCGAGAGACCAGAAGTTGAGAAAGGAAGAATGTGCTAGGTTGGCACTAGAAGTATTTTGGGAAGACACAGATGATCAAGCTTGTGAATCTCAGAAGAGATCGATCATAGTTGCACGTAGATAGTGCAGAGTTGCACACAGAGCGCAAGTGTGCGCCAGGGTTGAGGGAAACTTTTTCCAAAGCTCAGGAGAGATAGCATTCTGAGATGTGTAGACGAGATCCCATACATCAAGGCTTGCAGAAGGATTAAAGGTCGCATAACCTTTGACACTTAGAAATTCTTCCAAGTCAAGAGGATGCATAAGCTCAAGAGGAGGAGCGACAGTGGCCGTTGTATCACCAATCCCGAATACCCGATGGCCTTCAGATCAAAGTCTAGATAGGAGAAGCGCACAAAGGAGGAGATTAGACCTCATCCATTGGATCAGAGCATGTAGGACTAGAAACCGTTGGATCCAGTATAACTGCGAAGAGGATAATGGCCAAGAGCCATATTCGAACTCGCGATATGCAAAGTTGTGAAATGATCTGAGTCGTTGGATCCAGAGAACACATGGTGAGAGATCAACATTTCGCTGACTCACGAGCTGGAGAGGTCAAAGGTGAGAGTTGTAGGAACTCATGATATGCGAAATCGCGAAATGATATGAGCCATTGGATCTAGAGGACACATGGCGAGAGATCAACATTTTGTTCACTCGCAAGCTGGAGAAGTCAAAGGTGAGAGCTGTAGGAACTCGTGATATGCGAAGTTGCGGAATGATATAGGCCGTCGGATCATCGAGAGATCTCAACCGTTGATATGATATGAAGCATTTTAGAGTTTCACAAGTTGGGAGTTTCGAGGAAACCATAGAAAGAACTCGCAATATGTGAAGTTGCGAAATGATCTGGGCCATCGGATCATTGAGAGATCTCCACCATTGATGTAATATGAAGCATTTTGGAGTTTCGTGAGTTGGGAATTTCGAGGCAACTCATATCAGGAGTTCACGATATGCGAAATCATGACGCACCCCTCTTGCTTGGCTCCTAGTCATAGCTGGTGGTCACATTGATGAAGGTTAAGTGAGGAGCTAGCACATCGCTAGGCTTTACAATGGAGATCGCCAAAATCGCGAAATTCCTTTTCGAATAGGGTTGTGGTCACAACCATTGGTCACATCATCAGAAGAGAAGGGAAGGAGCTAGCACTGTTAGGTTCCACCTCCGCAGACTTGAGAGGACAGATCTGAACCGTCCATTCAAGAGCACCGTCAAGATCGTGAGATCAATGGTTGTGCTCCATTGTGGGGCCAGAACATGCTTGGGCATTAATTTCTCATGAGAGGGCTGCAATTGAAACCACAGTTTTGGAGAAAGGATGCATGGAGGATCGTAGTGAATTGCGGGGCGAAAAGTGGGTTTCCTCAAACCACCTATGGATGCGCCTGCACAATGTAATCATGTGGTTACATGAAGTTCATAGCCCAAGGTCATATCATGAAAAATGAGCTAGTGCTCACTAAACGGAGCTTGGGAATCACCTTTTGAATAGGAGTTTGGTCACCGCCAGAGGTCACGTAAAGGAAGGGGCTTAGAAGCCAAAGAAGCCATAAGTGACTAGATGTAACTGCCAGAACAAAGTGATTGCATCGACTAGAGAAATCGAGGAGCTGGAGGGTGATTGCTCGAGAAGCTGAAGAGTCTCAAGGTAACTTCTAGTGGAATGAAGACTCATCATAGAGACAATTGATGGATTGAAAAGTGTCGAAGTTTGTAACTGCAACAGAGAGGATAAGCTCAACTGTGACATAGTAAACGAAGAGTCGCACTACCAGAGAAGGCAAAGAATCTTAGCATAACGCCCATTGATGATGAACACATGGAGCTAACTGCCAGGGAAGATGAAGAGTTTCCATGATGATCAGGAGATGAATCAACATGAAAAAAAACATGCATAACAGATAAGTAAACTGGTTCTACTATTGAGCTATGCAGGAGTGAGGAAGAGATTCAGTGAACAACCTTTAGGGAATAATAGTGACGCTGTAAAGAGAATGTAGTGGAATAACGCATGAAGTATGCAGTTGGTGCATAGAGAATATAAAAACACAGAATAAAGAAGAGAGTTGTTGCTGCTGTTGAGTGTGATTGATGCAGGTAGAAGCATGCCGTGTGCAAGAGCTAAAGTGCAGAAGAAGCAAGGAACATAAATGCATATCTGAGAGAAGAACATAAAGTGTAGTAGACATGAGGAGAGAGACACTGATGCAGGCAGAGCATAGCAATGTAGCAGAATAGTGATGAGACTAGTAAGCCATAGATAAATGTTGTATCACTTTGATAAAGTTGAAAAAGGGAAATATTTATATTTCAGGGTGGTAGGGAGGTGCTTGGGAGTATTGGTGTCCTCAGAGTTTCAAGTGGGTGCTTGAACACAGGGAGTTGTAGCTTCCATCTGGCTATAGCCAGAAAAACCAAGGTGGCAGGGTGGTGCAAGGGAGAACTATTATTCTCCGTTATACAGGTTGGTGCCTATGTGACTAGAAGTTGGTGCTTCCATCCAGTTGGTGTTGGAACACTTAGGGAGTTTGTGCTTCCTTCTAGTGGGTGCTAGAGAAACCAAGGAGTTGGTGCTTGCTTCTAGTGGGTGCTAGAGAAACCAGAGAGTTGGTGCTCTCAACAAATTGCAGCTTGCAAAACAGAGGTGGTAGCCTCACAATGTGTTGGTGCTCATAAGAATGATAATGTACAAAAAATAAAGATTACTTATCATATCAAGAAGAAGAGGTTTTTCCCTTTATGGGTTTCCTCAGGAAATATTTGTCTCTTTGTATTTCATGTGTGTGATTGATTTTTAATATTCTATTGCTTACTTCCCTACATCATTGTGATCGTCATTGAGTGTTATATGAAGATTTTAAAATGGGAATAATTTTTTAAGCACAATAACAACTGATTCATCCCCCCTCTCAGTTGCACAACAATTGGTATCAGAGTCGGTTACTTTTATTTAAAGGTAGATCAATAAGCTTAAACATGTCAAGTCATGAAGGAACTTCAACCAATAAGGCCCCTCTATTCAATGGAACAAACTTTGCCTTCTGGAAAGTTAGGATGAGAACCTACATAATGGCTTTAGGTGCAGATGTCTGGGATGTGGTAGAGACTGGTTATGTAAAGCCAATTTTACTAGCTAATAAGGATGACAAGCTAGAATTAAGCTTCAACGCTAAGGCTATGAATGCTATTCTGAGTGGGCTTACAGAAGAAGAATTTGTAAAAGTTATGCACTTAGAAACTACCAAAGAAATGTGGGAAAAACTCATTAGCAATTATGAAGGTAATGAGAAGGTAAAGGATGCCAAGATTCAAACCTACAGATTACAGTTTGAACAACTAAAGATGAAAGAAGATGAAACTATTGGGAAGTACTTTCTGAGAATTGAATAATGAGTGAATTCCATGAAGAGTCTTGGTGCGAAGTTTGAAGACGTAGTTTTAGTCCAGAAGATTTTAAGATCCTTGCCAGATAGGTTCAACCCAAAGGTCTCTGTTATAGAAGAACTTAATGATCTAAAAACTCTGCCTTTTGATCAACTTCTAGGAACGTTGACTACATATGAAATGAGGATAGGTAAAGATAAATCCACCTCTAGAGAAGCATCATTTAAAGTTGATAAGAATGAGGATTCTGAGCCTGATGAAATCGAAGAAAAAATTGTGAGAAGACTAAAGAAAGGATCAAGCAAGTACCAAGGAAAATTTCCCTTCAAATGTTTTAACTATGGAAAGATAGGTCACTTTGCATATAAGTGTTCACACAAGAAGCATGATCAAAATTATGAAGGTGAAAATAAGTTCAAACCCAAGAGATTTGGTAAAGAGAAAATTTTGTGTGTAAACAATGATGACTCTTCAGAAGACACATATAGTGACTCCTCGTGTGAAGATAAGGTTAATGGCTTTATGCTTATGGCCCAAGAGGATTATGATAATAAAAGAACATGAAGTAATGTTGGCGATGAAGAAGCTGTGGTTGACCTGGAAGGAGAACTAATCAATTCTCTAGAAGAAATTGCTAGACTTAGATCTAAGAAGAAAAAACAAAAATAATTGTTGATACAATTTGAGAAAGACAATAAAGAACCTAATGAAGCCTTTGCCCTGATAAAAGTGGAATTAGAAGAGGTAAGGAAAATAGAGGACATTCTAAAACAACAGTTATCAAAAAATAAGGCAAGATGTGAAGCCTTGGAAGAAGAGGTAGTAAAAACAAAAAAAGAGATGGAGAAGTTTAAAACACTGTATCTTCAAAAATTCCAAGCATTAAAGCCACAACAAAACTAAATGATATTATGAGAAAACAAAGATCTCCGTTGTTGAATACTGGTTTAGGTTATGTAAATGGTTCAACAACAAACAACCAGAAATCAAAGAGCCAATAAAGATGATCAAGTTTCAAGTCAGTAGACAATCAGACCATGAGAGTACTCTGTCACCTAAATCTAATAAAGACAAGATGATCCCTGATCAAAAACAAAGAGATCAAAATATGGAGCAACAAATGCCAAGAAGAAGGCCATCCTTCAGGTACCAAAGTTTCTTTCATGGCTACTGTTTTTACTATTCTAATTTTGGTCATAAGATTGTAAACTGTCAAATTAAGTTTAGAGACATGCAACTAAGGAGGTCAAGAAATAGACAATCTTTACAACATAGAACCAAGAAGCTAATGAATAGACAACGAAGCACCAATAAATTTGATCCAATGAACAATGAGATCGAATGTTATAACTGCCATAACTTTGGCCACACAGCTGCAAACTGCCATTTGAATAAGTACAAGGAAGATCCAAGGATAAATCTTTTAGATAGAAATGCCAGCACATGGAAAAAGAAAGACAGTGAAAAATGTGGTCTAGTACTTTCAGCTCAAAAATAAAAAGACCCTTGGTATAGAGATAGTGGATGTTCCAAGCACATGAACAGAGACAAGGATAAGTTTCTGTCTATAAGTAAAAGCAAAACATTAAATGTAACCTTTGGAAATGATGAACTAGGTAAAATCCAGGGTAAAGGGATGGTGAGTTTTAGTAATGGTAAAGGAAAAGCCCAGGATGTTTTGCTTGTAGATGGGCTGAAACATAACTTGCTCAGTGTAAGCCAAATGTGTGAGAGAGGATGTGAAGTGGTGTTCACTTCGAAGGATTGTAAGATAAATTCTGTAAACTCAGGACAAGTGGTGGCTAAAGGCATAAGGACAGAAAACAATGTAGATGTGCTGAAAGAAGATAAAGAAGAGTGTCATCTACGAAAACATGATGAAAGCTCGTTATGGCATAGGAGACTTGGACATCTAAAATTTGACCACTTAATCAAGCTCAAAAATCTTGAGGCAGTAAAAGATATTCCAAGAATATCAAAGCCACAAGACTTTGTGTGTAAACCCTGCCAAGTAGGAAATCTAACCAGGACATAGTTTAAATCCAAGAGCTCTACTTCAACGAAGAAACCACTCCAATTAGTTCATATGGATTTATGTGGACCATCAAGACAAGAAGGCACAAGGAAGGAAAAATACTTTATGCTGATCATTGATGATTACTCCAGACTTACTTGTGTTTCTTTTCTCAAAGAAAAAGCTGAAGCATTTGAGAAATCTAAAATATTTAAGGCTTTAACTGAGAATCAAACAGGCAAGAGGTTAAAGGCAGTAAGATCAGACAGAGGAGGAGAATTTATTTCAAGTGATTTCAAGGAATTCTGTGATAAACATGGGATCAGGAGGGAATACACAATCCCAGGAACTCCACAACAAAATGGAGTAGTTGAGAGGCAAAACAGAATAATTCAGCAAATGGCTAGGTCAATGATGAATGAGAAGAACATTTTTCAAACTTACTGGGTAGAGGCAATACACACAAAAATCCATATTCTTAACAAGGCCCACCTCAGACCATGTAGTGACAAGACACCTTATGAACTATGGTATGGAAGACCTGCTTCAATCAAACACTTCAAAGTATTTGGGAGTAAGTGCTACATAAAGAATAATAATGAAAACATTGGCAAGTATGATGACAGGGCTGATGAAGGCATCTTCTTAGGATATGCTACCAATAGTAAAGGATATAGATGCTTTAATAAAATATTTCATAAATTAGTTGATTGCATTGACTTAAAGGTTGATGAAGGAGTCCCATAAAGATAGGTGATAAATATTGAGCCTACTACAAAGGACATAGATGAAACTGAAGATGAACAGGTCCAAGAATCAGATGGATAAGAGACACCTAGACAAGAAGAGTCAGAACAACAATCAACATCAAATCCTTCCTCCAGAATTACTGAAAAGAATCATCCTGAAAGTCAGATAATTGGTGAGAAAGACAAAGGTGTACAAACCAGGAGAGGGATAATCAAAGACACCGAGCAATCAAATATGGCCTTCATATCCATGGTGGAACAAAAGAACTTCAATGAATCCAGTGAATATGTAAATTGGTTAAAATCAATGAATGAGGAATTGGACCAGATTGAAAAGAATGACACTTGGGAACTCATTCCTAGGCCAACAAATAAAAATGTAATAGGATCCAAATGGGTCTACAAAAATAAGATGAATGAGCAAGGAAATATTGTAAGAAATAAGGCTAGATTGGTCTACAAAGGATATGCTCAAATAGAAGGACTGGACTTTGATGAAACATTTGTGCCTATAGCAAGATTAGAAGCTATTAGAATGTTTCTTGCCTATGCTTGTCATAAGCAATTTAAAGTTTATCAAATGGATGTCAAGTCATCTTTTCTAAATGGTGATCTAAAAGAAGAAGTCTATATGGAACAACCGTAGGGTTTCCAACTGTCAAATAACCCTAACTTTGTCTGCAAGCTGAAGAAATCCCCATATGGGTTGAAACAAGCTCCTTGTGCTTGGTATCACAGACTGGATATGTATCTACAAGACAAAGGATTCAAGAGAGGAAAAATTGACAACAATCTATATATCAAAACATAAGGTAATGATTTTCTCATTGTGTTGTTCTATGTAGATGACATCATCTTCAGTAGTAATAATGCTTCATTGGTAAAATGGTTTTGTTCTACCATGTAGTTTGAATTTGAAATGTCTATGATAAGGGAATTGTCATTTTTTCTTGGCCTACAAATTACTCAGAGGTCTGAAGGAATATTTATTTCTTAAGAAAAATATCTAAGAGACATGTTGAAAAGGTTTCAAATGGAATATTCTAAACCTATGAGAACACCTATGGTCACTGGATGTAAGTTAAGCAAGGATGATGATTCACTTTATGTTGATCAGAGTTCATATAGGTCTATGATAGGCAACCTATTGTACATCACAACATCCCATCCAGATATAATGAATGCTGTTGGAATGGTAGGAAGATATCAGGCCACACCTAAATAGAGTCATTTGTTAGCTATCAAAAGAATATTCAGATGCTTGAAAGGAACAATAGACTATGGCCTATGGTATCTTAGGAATCATAATTTTCAAATATTAGTATACTCAGATGCTAATTGGCTATCTGCATGGATGACAGGAAAAACACGAGCGGAGGTGCATTCTTCTTAGGAGATTCCCTTGTATCATGGTTGATAAAGAAACAAGGTTCCATTTCCTTATAAACTACAAAAGCTAAATACATTGCAGCTACCACCTACCGTACCCAAGTATTGTGGATTCAGACACTTGCAGAATTGGAGGTAAAATGTACTGCACCGATCCCAGTTCATTGTGATAATACCAATGCAATCAGTCTATCAAAGAACCTTGTGTTTCACTCCAAGAACAAGCATATACCCATCAAGTATAACTTCTTGAGGGAACAAGTGACCAACACTATTGTTTCTTTGCATTATATTCCTTCCAAAGATCAGATTGCTGATATCTTCAATAAGCCGCTTGAAAAAGCTCAGTTTGAGTATCTACGCGAGAAGTTGGGCGTGAACCCATTATTAACCTAAGAAGGTCCATCCTGTCAGGGGGAGTATGTATTGGTTGAATATCTGATACCTCTGACAAGTATTGCAATAGACCAGGGGGGGCATGTTTTCTTTGACATTGATTTCAAAGGGGGAGAAAAGGAGTGGTCCAGATGCTACAGTTGGAGATCCCGGATGCTACAGTTGGATATCTAAGTAGAACAGTGCAGCCATTCAAGGTTTCCATCAATGCCAAAGGGGGAGATTGTTGGCATGTTTACAGGCAGAGTGTGCTTGTCATTTATGGCAAGAACATCAATGATGTTGGCAGGTTTATAGTTAGAGTGTGCATGACAAGAATGACAACGACGATGACATGTTTACACGAAAGAACAACAGAGAACCAAATCTCGAGAGAGCAGAAGTTGAGAAAGGTAGAATGTGTCAGGTTGGCACCATAAGTCTTTTGGGAAGACACAGATGAGAAAGATTTTGAAGCTCAAAAGAGATCGATCAGAGTTGCACACAAATAGTGCAGAGTTTCACGCATAGCGCAAGTGTGCGC
The DNA here is from genome assembly GCA_032191745.1 of Picea mariana. Classification (NCBI taxonomy): domain Eukaryota; kingdom Viridiplantae; phylum Streptophyta; class Pinopsida; order Pinales; family Pinaceae; genus Picea; species Picea mariana. Next base: position 41,541 of record JASDQU010103240.1, on the reverse strand, counting down.
CAGGGCTAAGGGAATATTTTTCCAAAGCTCAGGAGAGATAGCATTCTGAGATGCACAGACGAGATCCCATACATCAAGGCTCGCAGAAGGATCAAAGGTCGCAGAACCTTTGACACTTATAAATTCTTCCAAGTTGGGAGGATGTGTAAGCTTAGGAGGAGGAGTGACAGTGGCCATTGGATCACCAATCCCAAATACACGATGGCCATCAGATCAGAGTCCAGATAGGAGGAGTGCACAAAGGAAGAGATTAGACCGCAACCATCGGATCAGAGTGCGTAGGACTAGCAACCGTTGGATCCAGTATAACTGCGAAGAGGATAATGGCCAAGATCCATCCTCGAACTCGCAATATGCAAAGTCATGAGATGATTTGTGTCATTGGATCCAGAGGACACATCGTGAGAGATCAACATTTCACTGACTCGCGAGTTGGAGAGGTAAAAGGTGAGAGTTGTAGGAACTCACGATATGAAAAATTGCGAAATGATCTGAGCTGTTGGATCTAGAGGACACATGGAGAGAGATTAGCATTTCACTGACTCGTGAGTTAGAGAGGTCAAAGGTGAGAGTTGTAGGAACTTGCGATATGCAAAGTCATGGAATTATCTGGGCCATCATATCACCAAAATATCTCAACCATTGATATTATATGAAGCATTTTGGAGTTTCGCGAGTTGGGAGTTTCGAGGAAACTCACAGCAGGAACTCATGATATGAAAAATCGTGAAATCATATGGGCCGTTGGATCACCGAGAGATCTCGACCATTGATCTGATGTGAAGTATTTCAAAGTTTCGCTAGTTGGGAGTTTCGAGGCAACTCATAGCAGAAGTTTGTGATATGCGAAATCACAACACACCCCTCTTTCTTGGCCCCTGGTCATAGCTGGTGGTCACATTGATGAAGGTTAAGGGAGGAGCTAGCACGTCTCTATGATTTACAATGGAGATCGCTGAAATCAAAAAATTCCTTTTCGAATAGGGTTGTGCTCATAGACAGTGGTCACATCAGTAGAAGAGAAGGAAAGGAGCTAGCGTTGCTAGGTTCCACCTCCGCAAACTTGAGAGGACATATTTGAACCATTCGTTCAAGAGCACCATCAAGATCATGAGATCGATGATCATGCTCCATTGCAGGGATAGAACATGCTCGAGCCTTAATTTCTCATGAGAGGGCCGCAATTGAAACCACAGTTTTGGAGAAAGGATGCGTGGAGGCTCGTAGTGAATTGGGGGCGAAAATCAGGTTTCCCTCAAACTGCCTATGGATGTGCTTGCAATCGTGTGGTCACGTGAAGTTCATAGCCCAAGGTCATATCATGAAAACAGAGCTAGTGCTCACTAAATGGAGCTTGGGAAGAACATTTTAAATAGGAGTTTGGTCACCGCCAGAGGTCAGATGAAGGAAGGGGATTAGAAGCCATAAGTGACTGGCTATAACTGCTAGAACGAAGTGATTGCATCGACCGTAGAACTTGAGGAGCTGCAGAGTGATCGCTAGAGAAGCTGAAGAGTCTCAAGGTAACTGCCAGTGGAATGAAGACTCATCATAGAGACAATTGACAGATTGAAAAGTGTCGAAGTCTGTAACTACAACAAAGAGGATAATCTCGATTGTGATAGAGTAGACGAAGAGTCGCACTACCAAAGAAGGAAAATAATCTCAACATAACGCCCAGTGATGATGAACGCATGAGGATAACCACCAGGGAAGATGAAGAGTTTCCATGATGATCAGGAGATGACTCGACGTGAAAAAAAACATGTAGAATAGAGAAGTGAAGTGATTCTTCTGTCGAGCTATGCAGGAGTGAGGAAGATCTGCAATGAACAACCTGTAGGGATGAACAGTGACATTGCAAAGAGAATGCAGTGGCATAGCGCATGAAGTATGCAGTTGGTGCATAGAGAATATAAAAACACAGAACAAAGAAGAGAGTTGTTGCTGTTGTTGAGTGTGATTGATGCAGGTAGTAGCATGCGGTGTGTAGGAGATAAAGCACAGAAGAAGAAAGGAACATAAATGGATATCTGAGAGAAGAACCGAAAGCGCAATAGACACGAGGAGAGACACACTGATGTAGGCAGAGAAAAGCAGTGTAGCAAAAAAATGATGAGAATGGTAAGCCATAGATAAATGTTGTATCACTGTGATAATGTTGAAAAGGGAAAATATCTATATTTCAGGGTGGTAGGGAGGTGCTTGGGAGGATTGGTGTCCTTAGAGTTTCAAGTGGGTGCTTGAACACAAGGATTTGTAGCTTCCATTTGGTTGCAGCAAGAAAAACCAGGGTGGCAGGGTGGTGCAAGGGAGAACTATTGTTCTCCGTTATACAGGTCGGTGCTCATGTGACTAGAAGTTGGTGCTTCCATCCAGTTGGTTCTGGAACACGTAGGGAGTTGGTGATTCCTTCTTGTGGGTGCTAGAGAAACCAAAGAGTTGGTGCTCTAAGCAAGTTGCATCTTGCAAAACAGAGGTGGTGGCCTCACAATGAGTTGGTTCTCATAAGAATGATAATATACAGAAAATAAAGATTACTTATCATATCAAGAAGAAGAGGTTTTTCCCTTTAAGGGTTTCCTAAGGAAATATCTGTCTGTGTGTATTTCATGTGTGTGATTGATGTTTAATATTCTATTGCTTACTTCCCTACATCATTGTGACCATCATTGAGTGTTCTGTGAAGATTTAAAAATGGGCATAATTGTTTAAGCATAGTAACAACTGATTCACCCCCTCCTCTTAGTTGTCCAACAAGTGAATCATTTTTCCATGTAAATGTATCAAATGAACTGGAATCCTGATGCAACCTTTGAATGAGAGTCCACACTTCTTCGTCATTCTTCCATTCATCCCTTTCTTATGTTATTCAATTAGGTTGGATGATAGAGATAACACATAGAAATGCCTCAACATATTCATCTTTCATTCTAATCTGATGATACCCTAAAATAATATACAACATTATGAAGTAGATTGCTCCATGTAGTTCATCTAACAATTCATCAATGATGGGAATGGGAAACTTATTTAATGGTGATATTGTTGATCTCTCTATAATATGAACACATACACCATGATCCATGTTTCTTGAGTACCATTACCATTGGTGCAGAGTAAGAACTTTGGCTAGGTCTAATAATTCCAACCTTTAATATTTCTTCAACCATACGCTCAATTTCACTCTTCTAGGCATAAGAGTATCTGTAAGGCCTAATGTTAGGAGGAGCACTCCCAAGAATTAAGTGAATAGCATGATCATGATTACGAGTGGGAAGAATACCTATGTGAATATCTTCAAATACTTTGGAATGCTTATCAATGATCCCTTGGAGATATAGAGGAATAGATGGTTTAGATGTTTGGACATCTAGTGATCATAGTTGTACAATTACACCATGATGCCCCTTTTTCAATAATTTTTTCATGCCATTAGATCTTACCACCTTACTGAGTTTCCCTGTGATACCCTTTAACTCAAAATCCTTTTCTTCCAATGAAAATTTCATGAAAAGTTCTTGAAAATTAAAAGCTATGGTTCCCAATGATTGTAACCATTGGATCCCTAGTACGAAATCAACACCACCCATTGTTATATCAATCATTGGACTATCCATTACATATTCCCCCATAGTAATATTTATCTTATGGAATTTTCTTGAGCAATTGATAGTTCCTCCATTTGCAATCATTACTTGAAACTCTGGTGCTTGATATATAAAGAAATTGAGAGCTTCGGCTAATTTTCCGTGAATGAAATTATGAGTACTACTAGAATCAATTAGCACTATTACCTTTTTCTTTTTGATATATCCCTCGATCTTGAGGTTTTAGGAGTGATAATTATAGCCAATTCATGACATGATATGGTGGGAGTCATCTCTTCAGAAGAAATCTCTTCTACATCTTCATCTTGAGATGGTTCTTGTTCTTGTTCTCCTTCCTCTTCACAATCTATGTAGAATAATTTCTTCTCACTACACTTATGTCCTTTACTGTACTTACTATCACATTTAAAGCATAAACCTTTTGCTTTTCTTCCCTCTAATTTTTGAGGTGTTAACCTTGTAGTTTGAGGTGGTTTAGAAGAAGGAACATTATTCTCTCGATAGATGTTAGGGGTGGTCCTTCTAGTAGCCATAGCCAAATGTTTACTTTCAACATTTCTCGCCACCCTGAACACATTCTCCAATAATTTGGGTTCCCAAAGGTGAACCTCATGTTGAATGTTATCCTTTAAAGTTCCTATGAAGACATCAATTAGGTGCTCATATGGAATATCTGTTACCTTTATATTCAATATCTAGAAGTTATCAATGTGCTCTGTAACTGAACCCTTTTTCTTGAGATTTATCAATTGGCTGAAGAAGGTATTGCTCCTTGTATCCTCATAGTGTGCTATCATTTCTTCCATGAAAATTGTCCAAGTGACAAGTGATTTGCGAGAACAAAGCCATCGATACCACACAAATTGATTAGGTTCTAAATATAAGGACACAATTCATAACTTTTTTGTTTGGGGCATATCATATAGATCAAAGAACTGATCCATCTGGAGTATCCATGTGATTGGATCCTTCCCATCAAACTTTTCTCATATCGATCTTAGGAAAGTGGTTGGTCTTCAACCCAAAGCTGGATTTTCTCCAGTCTTGATTTATCTTCCTTGTATCCTCATCATGAATTTCATGGGATGCATTGTCACTTTTAGGTGGCCTCTCTATTAGAAACTTTTTCAACCCTTCCATTATCTCCTCTTTTAATCCATCCATCTTAGTATCCATCATCGTTTCTATTGGAGCCGCCTTTGTTTTTTATCCCATCTTGAATTTCATGTCTTAATGCTCGAAATCGAAAGATGGTTTTCCTATTTTCTTTCTATGGTTTCAAAATCTCTGAAGTCTTATTACGCGAGTGATGATGGTTATCATACTCTCAAGGCGAGTTCTACTTTTCATCAAATATCCCCCCCCCTTTTTTTTTACCTCGGGATTTCGTATGTCAGATGCTATAGATCACATAGTTCACAAGTCCCGAACAACAAAACGACGAAATCATTTTAAAATTTTACCCAGGCCAGTAACGAGAGTAAAATTTTCCTAAATTATGGTTAAGCATCATCGGGGTTTCGTGTCTCCGCGTTTACTAAATCCAAAAGTCTTACTGCCGTAACCTCGATAGCTAAAACCACAAATTTCTTGTTTTAGTAACCTGCGTTAAGGTTAAAGGTAAAATCTTAGCCGTGGTTAAGTCCTGTCGAAAATTCACAACTCGACGTATTTTATTTTAAAAAAGTTACACCGTCAAAGCCCCGAGTCGCAAAGTCGCGATAAAGATATAAACATAATTAATTAAACACTTAATCCGATTTTATCCTCCCTTTTAATTAAACCATATCATCACGATCTCGCGGTTCGCAACTTGGCACACAAACTTCTCGGAAGCTATACCTTCGAAGCTCTGAGTCGTGAAATTGCGATATAAATAATCATGTAATTATATAAGCGCCTAATCACAATTACGTTTTTATTAACCAAAGTCAATCATCGCAATTTCGGGTGTTAGAGGTTCAAAGGGTTAAAGCAAAAATTCCTGATGCAGCGAGTACCGAAAGATTAATTAAATTTGGTAAAACCTAATTAATTGAGCTAAGCCAGTATTTCCCATGATTTGACGCATGCACAATTTACAAGGTAGTCTTAATTCTTCCTTACGCCAACCGACATTTCGAACCACCAAAATTTATGGCATTAATTAGAAACAAGGTGAATCGACAAGTAAAGATTGGGTTTTTATTGCTAAATTTATATTTAAGCGTGATTTGACCGATCTGTTCTTAAAAAGTACCGAGTTTTTGAATATATAGAGCTGTTATTCGTTATCACAAATTCATTTCTATATTACGCAGAGCACACTTTTCTCAGCGAACTAATTTCTGTATGTATACATATTTTTATCGCAGAAGAGATAAAGCAGGATCTCTCGTCATGGCCTCGCGAAAAGCATCTAAAGCCAACATTGAGGTTTCGGGACAAGGTTCAGACAACGTCGCTGATACTTCACCTCGAAGTGTCAACTCTGTCCTGAACTGCTCATTTGTTTCTGATGTTCTACAGGCCGAATTAGTAGATTATTCTGATGATTACAGTGACAATGAAAAAGATGACATAACCACCAAATATAAGATCGTCGTCCAATATGGAATGCATAAATTAGCATCTAGGCCACGACTACTCCCTTACTATGATATGGTCCTATGGGCATTAGACCATGTGGACATACCAACCAGAACCATCATCAATGAGAAGAAGGTCACCATCGGGACTTTCAGGCCTGAACAACTCTAGGCTATGTACAAGTTTCCTACCATGTCGGACCTTACATATGATGCCGAATTCTTGAAGAAGTTCAAACAAAAGGAATGTGTGCAATATGAGAAGACTATGTCTAGCTTAATCAGAGATTGGGTTTCACACCTTGCGAAGTTCAGGGAAGACAGTAATGGTATATATTCAATAGCTTCCTTGGAACCACAATTCAAGTATATAGCTATGATGACCTGCAGATTATACGGGAGAGAGGACACCACACATTTATTTCTTCAATGGGTGCCTCTAATACATTAATTCACCGAAGGCTATTCCTTCAACTGGGAAAAAATTCTGTCTGATAGCTTGACCAGTCGAGTTACAGAGTATCGGGTGCAGAAAGAAAGCAGAAAGATTGCTTCATTTTTTATGTCTGTGTACATTATGGACACCGTGTGTTTTCTAACACCCTTTCCCTTAATGAKATGGAGTTGGACTCCATCAGAGGCCGAGCCCATCCACGTCTATCATTCAAAATTGTGGGAAAACAAAGCGGTAGATTTCATATATGAAATCTTTAACTGGGTAATGGTACCGCTGCATGTCACTATTTTCGGCCACCCRCCACCCARGATCTCGGATAGTATAGTGATGAATTTGAGCAGTATAGATGACTGGTATGTAGAAGCCAAATTCTCATATCTCAAAGTTTTCAGGGCTTCTGTTCCCCCACATGCATTACCATTATTCATACCTGACAAGTTGGCTTGTCGTGAGGTTGCTAGACAAACAATAATCGGTGGCATAAGCAAGGAGCTTAAGGGATATTCAAAGAAGGTATGGCCACCTTTTCCTATTCATTTAAATTCATATTCTTTGTTAGATTTCGGGCATGCTAAAGCTGAGGCAGCAAATCTGAAAGACCTAAAATTAGTTCTTATTGAATTCAAGAAGCACGATCCGCAAAGGGTCGTAAGTAATCATTTGGCCAGTTGCAGACTCAAGAGGTTCGAACACGAAAATTTTCCCTCAGATGACATTTTCCGAGGCGCAAGATCTTATGCCAAGATTTTAGCTCGGATACAAACCTTGGCACATGAAGAGAGGGCCGATGTTCTAAAATTCCAGGAACATCGACGCAATTGTCTTCCCATAGTATTGCGAGGTGAGAATCCAAGTACAACAGAGGTGAAACAAAAAGATGCTGAAGGCTCCAAATATGTGACACCCAATCAAGAAAAACACCAGGATGGGGAAGAGAAAACTAAGAGTCCGAAAGAAAAGATAAAGACTCCCGACCCCCCCAAAAAGTAGACTCTGGTTACTACTCCAGGGCAACTAGCTAAGAAAATTGGAGATCCCCTCACATCCATTACTCCCTTGCAGTCAACTCAGGGAAACATTGACGCAGGGTGGATTTTAAATGAATAATTGAGACCTATAAGGATGGAAGAGATCCCTCCAAATGAGTTCTTCTTTGATAAGAAGAGAAAGGATGTGGTAAAGAGAGAATTCTATCAAGAAGGGGAATCAACAACCAATAAATACAAAGTATTGACTGATGGGAAAGACAAGAAGAATGAACAGTTCACGACAGAAATAGCTGGGACATTAGGGGCATATGCCACAACAAATCAATTTTTAGTCGGGGTTTTGAAAAACTAGCTGAAGCGAAAAAATCGCCTCATCAAAACCCTAGAAGCTAGACTAGCCACAACAGAAGAGGCTGCCAAGGACCAGGCGAGTGTAGGGATAGAACAAGCAAGGCTGGCCAATAAAAGTGAGATAGAGCTGCTCAAGACTAAGCTCGAACAAGTGGAGTTGGTGGTTCAGAATGGTCAGATACAAGCGGGCCAACAAAAAGACTTGATCGAACAGCTACAGGCTAGAGTGGAAATCGCCAAAAGTAAATTTATAAATATCGGGATGTTCCAGTCCCAGGCGATGGAGATTCGGAGCAGAGTTTCTGCGGCCGAACAAAGTTTACTCACCAAGGTAGAGGTGATTTGGGACAACTGCTTACTTGTTAATCAAGTTTTGGAAAATTTATCTGTCAGAGAAAGAGAAGCTGGAGCAGCTCGGGTCGCTTTTCAAGAGGCTGTAATAGCTACAAACAACAAGGAATCGAGAAGTACTCCTAGGTTTTCCATTTCGGAGCATAACAGAGGAAATATTTTATTAAAAGAATGGGAGCACAATATCTCAGAAGGTAAGCTGCAAGCCAAGAGGGTAACGAAATCCTTAGAAGAGGCTTTGGGTTCTATAGATGGTAATCTATTAGGAATTGATAGTGAAGGTAATGCTGAGGCATTGAGTCAAATGAATATAGCGAAAATCTCACTTGATTTGAATGAAAAAGAAGAAAGAGATTTGGATGAGATCTCACAAGTAACTATGGCAGACATAGTTCAAATAGATAAATGTATGATTAAACCAAGTGTGCAATTGTGCACTATTGACATCATAGATAGACAGATGGAAGAACGGCTGCCGCAATTAGCCCGAGATTGTTACTCTTTTGAGGCCAATTGTCAAACGGAACCGTCAAGGTTGATATCTCAGTTAGTGGAAAGATGTGTTACTTGTACCGAGCATGTGAGAGGGCAAGCTTCTGGTACCAAATGAAGACAGAGATAAGGAAATGGAACGATTGTTCTCCTTCTTATCGTAACTGAAAATCTTGTAACGATTGAGATTCCATCTTATGTTAAACTGTATAAATATATCATAGAAAGAAGGAAGAAGGGCTGTACCTTTTTGTGTCGATTGTAATAGAGTTTTTCCATTTTGAGAGTTAATATAAAGCAAATCCGAAGATTCTCAATTCCATCAAGACTGTGTTATGAGTTTGTTTCCTTGTATCTCGTTATTTAATTTCATTTCATATTTGTATATGATGAATGCTTCGCTATAATTTAGTACAACCTCTACTATAGTGAATGAATTTTGGTTTTCTATATTGTTTACTGTTTTTCCTCTGTACCAGCTATCAACGAGTATAAGACCGGTCAACATTTCAAGAATTCTATATATATCTTATGCTTCATCGGGTTATTTCTTTACATTTTTCTTCTTCTGTTTATACATGAGATTCTCCCTTGATAGGAGCCTTACTTGATAGACAACTTAATGTTTTCTCCCACCTCATACATTTTTATTAAAATATAACTCAGTTACGGGAAAGGGCCTTTGGTTTGCACCCTTTTTTCACTCCTGAAACTGTAAACTCTCTTTTATATGACCAAAATTGAGACAACACTTAAATTCCCCTTGAGTTTTTCTTATCTTTCTGTTCCTCCATGGCTGCCCCTGTAACAAGACAACCTAATATCGAACTCGGACTATCAGATCAAACACATATTGCCTTAAACCTTTTTGATACCATTCTTAAAACAACCACTACCCAGGTTGAACTCAAACGTTCATGGGCAATGATTGAACGGGATATAAACATCCAGGAACAGTTGGAAGCTAGACAACGCCAACACATAAATCATCCCTAGTTTCCCTTGCCGAAGGTTGACATTTCTTCCTTCTCTACCCTTTACTCACTTTCAGATGCCTAGACACTGTACTTCTAAGCCTTAAGTATAGACTCTGGAACAACAACTTCCAACTTAGCTTTAGTTGAATCCATCATCCTTTTTGGTTCATCTTTTGTTACTGCCTTCTTTTGTAAATCATCTATGTCCTTGCGCATTTCTTCACCTTCATCAAGAGTCCAAGTATGACTTTCTGAGGTATTATTTGGTGTATAAGTTCCCTTTTTTGGTGGCATGTTCGCCAAGTATCCTGCAAGGTAGGAATTCCTAATTTGATTAGGCAGAGGTCCTCACAAAAAAGGGAGTGTCAGGTGCTATAGATCTCTGATATACGTGTAGGGTCCAACAATAGTACTCATCCCAATATCTCAGGGAACTAACTAAGGAGGGTTTAACATGCCCTTAACCATATTATCTGACTACCCAGGTACTAGAGAGTGATCTCCTCGAGTGCTGTTCTCGGTGTACTATAGCAACAGGACAACCAAATAGTTTACTTGGTTGGTCTTGAGATTCTAGGGGGTCTCCATATATTTTCTAGGTATGTGGGATCTCAAATCCATAGTAGTGTTGTCTAATGTGCAACCATTCAAAAGGGGCCTTCCGATATACTCTAGGTACGTGGAAGAACCACACAGTCCCCGGGTTGTAGTGCTGGCAAGTAACGAAAAATCCTACGTTTAAAGATGATGGAATACATCTGTACCTACAAAAACCTAAGATTCTCCAAATTTATGTGATACTCATTTTATCCCACTTTATTACACTTTTTGAATCATCCCAATTGGATCTTCTAGTCAAAAGATATGCAAATTTCTAAAAACAAAATGCACCTTTTAAAACCTTGATTTGGAGACTGTTCTGCTAGCTGACCTTTCTTCTTTTGTAGCTTTGCAATTAAGGCCCTTCTGATTATAAAATTTCTACCTGAGGTATCCTGATGTGTCTTCTTTCCAACCCCACATTTTAGACCAATATTGGATTCCCCAATAGAATTTTATGATAACTTTCCCAAAATGTGATGATTTTTTTCCATTTCAGGAGAGCGAACTTGTATGGACTACCACGTGTCACTATATTTACTTCATAACTTGAAATTCGTACCAGTACAACTTTTTTCCATACCCTATTCCACTTTCATACTATAAAAATTTTAGAACTTGAAACCAAGACGAAACAAATTGGGAGCGAAAATGCCAAGAAGGCCTATTTTAGACTAGTTTAAGGACTAGTATAAAACCCTAAATTGAACATAATGTATCTCCAAAAATATAACGAACCAAAATCAGAAATTTGGACCCAAGTTATCTCTATATGTCTCCTCTACACCATAGAAATTCTAGATACTGAAACCATTCAGAAAAAAAAGTTGTAGTGAAAATGCCAAGAAGACTTGTTTTGAAGAAGCCAGTCTCAAGGATTGTCTAGCTTTGATACCAAATGTTAAGAACCAAATATCAAAATAGCATAAAAACCTCAGAATAAGTACTCAATGCTTTGAAAAATAGATAAATTCAAATAATAAGCCTCTTCGAGGAGGCAACCTCCTTATACATCATATGGATTCACAATTACAAGATGATTCCAAATGAAAAGGTCTCCTTGGTATATATAGGAGACTAGGAGGTACAATTACAACTAATGGACCTAGGCCGAAATAAATAAAATAACAATACTAGTGTAATATGCCCCAATTAAGGGTTAATGTGCCACAAATTAGGGCTTAACATGGTAGCTATAAATGAGAGTGGGTATGAGATGAGCCAACTCAAATACAAGTGTGGATGGGTATACAAAGACCCAACCATTATCATAGGACTACTAAACTCTTGAGGAAATGCCACCACTAAAGTGATTATCATTTGGAGACAAATGATACCATTCTATCCATATTCCAAGGAAGTTATGAAAAGAGGCACACGTATAAGAGAGAAAAGTTAGCGGGAATACAAAACTTAGTGTAAAGTTAGCCACAACTGGAAGAAGAGAGAGTTGGTCTGTGATAACCCAACTTAATACAATAGTGACCCCAATAAGATGAAAGAATGTTGCAACCAAATTTCTCATCCTCTTGAGAATTTTTCATTGACCGAATCATATAATGGGGGAGGATATGAAGACATATCCCTATCACATTTCTCATCTACTAGGAGTGGTACTACTGGATTGTCCATTTGAAGAGGTGATGAAAGAAATGTCTTGAGTAGGAATGATGAATGCAACCACCAATCCCTGCATCTATTGGAAACACGTGTCATTAACCTTATCATCTAATGAAGGGGGGTGAGAAGGTATATCCTTGCCACATTATGCATCTATTGGGACATTAGTACTAAATTGTTCATTTGAAGAGGTGTTGGAAGAAACATCTTGTAATAAAGAGGAGATGGGAGCACCCACCTCAAATAAGATCATCCGTATTTGAAGTGAGAGTGAGAAGATCCAAATCCATGTATCTAAAAGAACTTGAATATGACTAATCATTCTAAAATACAATTGGTGTATGGGTTTATGGATACCCAACATGTTGTACTTATGCTTATACTGAGAAGGGAGGGGTGAATCAATATAAGGTTATTTTTACTTTAAATGAACATTCATCAATCATTCATTAACTTTAAGACAATAAATGCATGTAAACTCAAATTATATTACACATATTTTAATTTAGAAACCCTTGTGGGATAAAACCACAATAACTTATCTTTATAAAATCTTGTAGGCACCAACCTACTAGAGACACCAATCTCTTTAGCTAAGGACCAAATCAACAAGATATTGTGCAGGCACCAACCTACTAGAGACACTGATCTCTTCAGCTGAGCACCAACTCAGTGAGACCTATATAGGAAACAATCTAAGATATTCATACATAGAGTACTTTTGACTTCACCTTCATGCTTCATACTTCATGCATTTTACATCATCATCATAGCCTTAAATTTTATGCTCCAATGCCTCTCCTTGCTTCATATTCTAGACATAGCTTCAAACCCTAGTCAGATTTAGACTTTATGCCCTAAAAAACCTCATAACATAATTCCTAGAATATAATTCCATATTGCAACATCATAACCACAAAACATTGCACTTTGGAGAATCATAGGCCTTAGTCCTTCATAACGCACCCTTAAAAATCCAAAAAAAACTCATCTTGCGCACCTTTAGACCCCAAGAATACTCCCCAACTCATCTTGCACACCTCATATCCCTTCTACATAGTTGTTCTTTCTCTTATTTCTTGGATTCTCTTCAAATTCACACATCTATCCTATATTTATAGTGTTTATGCATTCACTTATGGGGCCAACTTGTAAAACTGGCTGGGCTGACCTGTACTTTTTGGCTGGGTTGTCTTGAGAAATATTTTATATATCTTTATTCCTATGGAGTTAGAGGGATTTCCAAATACCGTTACAAAGTTCTAGGAATAATATTTTCAACCATATATTTGATGCTCCCATATGAGCTAGGTCTTCAAAGTAAAAAATCCTTCAAAGATAGGGTATCCAAACTAGGCATAAAAAATACAAAAAACAATAGTTCCAACAATATCCATCTTGCAATATTTATCTTGGACATCTGCAGTATCCCTCTATCTTTGAAATTAATGAAAATAATATTTCTAACAATCTCCCCCTTTGTAATTGATGAAAACCCTTAGTCAATTATTTAATACTCCCCCTATCTGCAACTCTCCTTATGTCTACAATCCTTCCTTTGTATGCAAAATTCTCCCCCTTTGACATCAATGGAAAAGGGTTTCTCCCCCTGAGTTGGTGCTTCACTTTATCGATGAGATGAGAGAGATATCACTCCCATATTCTGTTTGAGATATTCAAATGTGTCTCTGGGAAGGGGTTTGGTAAAAATATCCGCAACCTTTTCTTTGGTGGCAATGTATTCCATCTTGACACTTTTCTCGATTACCCATTATCTTAGGAAGTGGTACTTTATGAGAATATGCTTCATCTTTGAGTGCATAACATGATTCTTTAAAATGTTGACTGCACTTGTGTTGTTGTAGATGATTGATATTGGATGATCATATTCTACCCTGATATCCTTCAATGTCTGCTTCATCCAGAGAACTTGTGTGCAACTTGCTGTTTTTGCAATATATTTAGCTTATGCTATGGATAGAGAGATCGAAGTTTGCTTCTTGCTCAACCATGATATTAGAAAATTTCCTAGAAATAAATCTCCTCCATTGGTACTTTTATTTTCATCAATAATTCTTTCCCAATATGCATCTACATATGCTGTTAGAGTGAAGTCCTTACTTATTGATGAAAATAAAAGTACCAAAGTCCAATGTTCCCTTCAGATATTTTAGTATTCTTTTTACTACTTATACATGTGTCTTGTTTGGTGTAGATTGAAATCTTGCAACCAATCCTACTGCTTGCATGATGTCTGGCCTTGATGTTGTCACATATAGTAGGCTGTCAATCATTGACCTGTACAATGTTTTCTTTGCTTATAGAGAATCATCATCTTTTCTCAACTTACATCCTATGATCATGGGTGTATTGATAGATGCACAGTCTTCCATTCCAAATTTCTTGAACATTTCCTTGATATATTTGGTCTAGGTAATGAATATGCCTTTGTTGGATTAAGAAATATGCAACCCTAGAAATAATGACAATTCTCCAAGCATGGACATCCCAAATTCTTTTTGCATTTCTTATGCAAACTTTTGACTCATTCTATCATCATTACTTCCAAATATGATATCATCCAAATAAACCACAATGATTAACAAATTTTCATTGTCTTCTTTGATGAAAATATTGTTGTCTACAACTCTTGTTTTGAAACCTTGTTGTTGTAGGTATTTGTCAAGTCTCGAATACTAAGATTCGAGAGTTTTCTTTAGTCTACAGAGTGCTTTCTTGAGTATGCATATATGATCTTGGTTTTTTGACAATTTAAATCCTTCTAGATGTTCAATGTATACTTCTTCTTCTAAATTTCCATTTAGAAAGGCTGACTTGAAAATCCATTTGATAGACTTTGAAGTTATTGAAACACACAAATTCCAAAAACAGTTGATCGCTTCTAATCTTGCAACTGTAGAAAATGTTTCTTCAAAGTCAATACCCTCAACTTGAGCATACCCGTTACAGACCAATATTGCTTGATTTCTTACTATTTATCCATATTCATTCAATTTGTTTATGAAGACCCATTTGGTGCCAATCACATTCTTGTCTTTTGGTCTTGGAATAAGTTCCCATGTCTCATTTTTCTCAATCTGATTTAGTTCTTATTTCATAGAATTAACACAATGCTTATCTTCATTAGCTTGTGCAAAGTTCTTGGGCTCTATTTTGGGTAGAAAAGAAAAATCCATTTTTCTTCTAGTCTGAACTCCTGTATCTATATCGCCAAGAATATGATTCTCTAGATGATTCTTTTGAAAAATATGGATGTTGTCTTTTGATATTGGTGTTTTATTTCTTCAAGTTCTTTCTTTTATTCTTCCTCTTCTTCTTCCTTTTTTCGTTCTCTTTAGATTTTCTCCTCTCGATCTTAATTTTTTGTGACTTTTCCTTTTGAGGTATTTCTTCATTCACTCTTACATCAATTCTATATACAGCCTTGCGCGGTATTTTGTTGTAGCATTTGTAGGCTTTGATTCTTGATGCATAGCCAAGAAAGATACTTTCATATGTTCTGGAATCAAACTTGCCTAGATTATCTTCATTTCTCTTTATATAGCACTTGCTTCCAAATACTTTACAATATTTGATTGTAGCTGGTCTACTTTTCCATAATTCATAAGGTGTCTTTTTGCTATTCACTCTAATTTGCGCTATGTTCAAAATGTAGAATGTTGTCATGATTGCTTCTCTGCAACATATGTATGGTATTTTGACTTCATTCAACATTATTCTAGCCATTCCTTGAATAGTTCTGTTCTTCCTTTCTACAACTCCATTTTTCTATGGATTCCTTGCTGCCGAAAAATGTCTCTTGATTCAATGATTCTCATAGAATTCATCAAATTCAGAAAAGGTAAACTCACCTCCTCTACTCATCTTAAGTACTTGATTTTTAAATCAGTCTCTTTTTCAACCAAGGATTTGAAATCTTTAAACTTCTCAAATGCTTCAACCTTTTCTTTAAGAAATGTAACCCATGTCATTCTTGTGTAATCATCAATAAGCAACCTAAAATAACTCTCACCTTTTAAATTTTGTGTTATCGTTGGCCCACAGAGGTATGTGTGTACAAGTTTCAATGGATTTTATGTCGAGTACTCCTTTGTTTTGAAACCAATTCTCATCTTCTTGTTATGCTGACATGAATTGCAAATATTGTTGGTAGGTTTTGATATCCTTGGCATATCTCTTACTACTTGTGTCTTGCTGAGTTTTACTAGATTGTCAAAGTTTGTATGACCCATCCTTCTATGCCATAACCAATTTTTGTTTAAATGTCCCATACATCATTTTTATCCTTTGAATTCATTGGGAATGTATACATTGATCGGGTTTTTGTTTGCATTTTCCACTAATATTCCTGAACCTGTTTTCCTTATCTCATATCCTTTATAATGAAATGTGAGGTTGTGACCTTGATCAAAAAATTTGACTGACACTTAGAAGATTGTGTTTTAACCCTTCAACATACAAGACATTCTGTGTTTTAGTCTTTACATTATCAATACTAGCGATACCTTTTCCAACTATCCTTGTAGAATAATTATCCCTAAAGGTAACACTATCTCCTTTTTCTTCCCTGAGGGTGAGGAATTTGTTCTGATTCCCTGTCATGTATTTTGAACATCCACTATCAATGTCTCATTAGCTTCTTTTGATCCAGTTTTATGAGCGGAAAAAAATGAAACATGGATCTATAAAATTAACACATAGATACAATGAACAATAACAGAGATATAATGAAAATGAACTTCTATTCAATAAAGAAATCCTTTGAAAGTGTAAAATTCATAATGAAACAATCTTGCTTGAATGGTGGTAGCTAATATCTGAGAAGAGATGTGGTGGCTACACGCATTCTCCTGAGCACATTACAATGAATCCTCAAGGCCTTTATAGCATCAAGAAATAATAAAAAAATCCTAGACATAAAAAAACCTAACTCTAAGAGATGAAGCGCCAAAATTCATGTGGGCCCCGATGGGGTAAGTTGGTACATCAACTTCCCGGGGTCGTAACTTTTGCATATGATCTCCGTTTTAGACACATGATAGCTCATTGGCAAGGTATATCTGAGGAATACAAATGCTTATGTCACACTCAAACTCTGTTTATATTGTGAATATGACGATCCCAAAAAATGCTATTTAGGGCCTCAAAACGGCCCCGAAAGTTTAGGACCCGAAAAACTAGAAAATAACTGCCAAGATGAAAAATGTATGTGAGCCAGTTGGAATAGGTGGGTGGACATTGATATCCACCTGGATCAATACTCCCCCATTAGGATGCAATGGTCTCCATTGCGTTGATTTCCACCATTAGATGAGGAAATTTCTGTTGGATTTGGCTTCGGGTGAGACACTTGTGTTGGTGCAAGAGATGCCCCGCTTTGATAACATGATAAAGCTGAAGCTTTTGTTGGAAATTTCCCTTGACCTGTGTGTCCACAATTTGATCAGTGGATTCCTGTTTCATGTAGTCAATGTTGAAATATTTCAGTGTCAACTATTCTTCTATCTCTGAGGTGTCCAATAATGGTGGAAAGTATGGCCGAAGGAGGTCCACATTAAACACTGGGTGCAAGCCAAGGAAGGGGGGAATGTTGAGCTCAAAAACATTATCACCCACAACCTTGGTGATGGTGTAAGGTCCATAGTGGAGTGGACAAATATTTTGATGGGGTACTGTAAGGCGTTCTTTCTGCAAGTGCAACGAAACTTTATCTCCCACCTGAAACTTGTGTGGAACCCAATGTTGATCATGACGTTGCTTGTACTTGGCATTGGACTTATGCAAAATATCCTGAACCTATTGGCGGATGTGTTGGATTTGTTCAATAAACCAGGTGGCTTTGTCAGCTTCGGTTTGAGCATGGGACGTTTCTGCATGTGTGGACTCAAGGGGTAGTGCAACATCCATGGGACCCAATGGTTGAAATCCCAACCCCACTTGAAAGGGGCCGTGGCCAATTGAGCTATGTATGGCTTTGTTGTAACTGTGATGAACATAGGGAAGACTCTCATCCCATGTGCGCAACTGCTTGGAATTGTACATGTGAAATATATGCACGATCAACTTGTTGACGACCTCAGTTTGACCATCCATTTGGGGGTGGAAGGCAATGGATTTGGTGATCTTGGTGTCCAAAAGTGACTAGAGGCTCGACTAAAATGTGCTGAGGAACCTACTGTCTCGATCTGAGATGATGGTTTGTGGTATCCCTTAATGTACACACACTCATTCTAATAAGACTTTGGTAGTGGCCTCTGCTATGATTCTCTTCTTGCAGGTGGCCATAATCGCCATCTTGGAAAATTGATCAACATCCACAAAAACATAGTAATTTCCCTACTTGGTTGAAGGAAGTCCTGACATGTATTCCATCGAGATGGATTCCCAGGGCCCTTCGGGAGTAGGCAGAGGGTGTATATGCCTTGTTTCTTAATGGTCAGTTTGGAAATGATGCAGGTCATGCAGAACCTAATATACTTGCTGACATACTATCGAAGTTTCGACCAATAAAAATTTTGCTGCAACATTGCCACTGTCTTTTCTATGTCGAAGTGTCCTGCCACCCGACTTTAGTAATAATTCAAAATCATCTTCACTTTCTCGCTTGGTGGGACACATAGGTGGCCCACATGGCACAACAAACATTCATGAAGATGGAAATAAGTGACAACTGTGTTTGTGCCCAACATATGGTAGGTAGTGGTGAAGTCAAGATCTCTCTTGTAGATTTGGGGCTATCCAGAGGTCTCATGGCCGCAAGAGTGTAGCACTGTGGTTAGTGCTACAACTAGAGGTTGATTGAGGTAGTCAGTGATGCGGTTCATGCTCCCTATATTATACTTGATGTCGAGATGAAATTGCTGCAAATATATGGACCACTTCTGATGGTGGTCATTCTACAATTTACCTTGTGTCTGAATGAACTGTAGAGGCTTGTGATCGGTATGGATGAATGTATCCTACCCGAGAATGTAATTCCTCCACTGGCGACAGGGTTGTATAATGGAGTACATTTATTTGTTTTAAGTGGGGTATTTATGGACAATATTTGATAGTGTTTCACTATGATAGGCCACGAGATTTCCGTGCTGAGTGAGAATTGTGCCCACAACATAGTCCTAGGAATCTATCTCAATCTCAAAAGGTTGTTGCAGGTTGGGTAATGAGAGCACCGAGGTTGAGCACAAGCGTTTCTTCAAATAATCAAAAACTTTTTGTTGTGATTAGCCCCCCCCACACTTTTCCTTTCCACCACCTCTGGTCACTTGGCTAAGGGCCCATGCAATATGGGAGAATCCCAACACAAACTTGTGATAGAAATTGGCAAGGCCTAAGAAGCTATGAAGCTCAGTGAGTGTGGTCAAGGATGGCTAGTCATGAATGACCTTGATCTTGGCTGGATCGACATGCACCCCATGCTCATAAAAAATGTAGTCTAGGTAGTAGACCCTATTCACGTCGAAGGAGAATTTTTACAAATTTTCATATAGCTTGTGTTGTCACAGAGTGTGCATAACCTTCTAAATATGCTACAAGTGTTCTACCCAACTCTTACTGAAGATGAGGATGTCATCCAAACACTCCACCACAAAATAATTGGTGAAAGGCTACAAGATATTTCCATCATCCTCATGAAATTTGCCGGGGCATTCATCAAGCCAAAGGGCATGACCAACCATTGAAAAATACCTTCTTTAGACTTGAAGGTAGTCTTCCATACATCAGTCTGCCCTATTGGGACTTGGTGGTATCCGAACTTCAGATCAATCTTACTGAAGTATTTGGCCCCCTTGAGCTGGTCAAGGAGATTGTCAATTCAGGGAATTGGGTATCGGTTCATGACTGCGATTTTAATTAGAGACCGATAATAAATGCAGAGTCTCCATGTCCCTCTTTCGTATGCAAAAGAACAATTGAGATTCTACAAGGTGATGAGATTGGTCATATGTGCCCATTTTCAAGCAACTCTTGGATCTGGAACTTGTTTTCCTCATTTTTGAAAGAGAACAACAATATATTGGCCCATTGGGTAATAGTGCAATGGGGGTAAGATTGATTGAATACTTGAACAAATAGTGTAGAGGTACCCCAATGGGTGAGGAGAAGATGTCTTTGTATTCTTCCATGACCTTATCCACTTGCTTCTATGGAGGACATGGATGTGGTTGCAAACTTCCACTCACTTAGAGCGCGAACGACGAAGAAGACAAACTTCCTGGTCTAAGAGATGACTTTTCTTCATTGCTTGGAAGAGATCAAGGAAATGGAAGTAGGTGGGACTACCTCGGGTATTCTGTACAATTTCATGTCCAAATTAATAATAAAACTATGAGGCTTAGACTCATATACAACATGACATTTCCATAAATAAAGTTGTCCCAAAATAACATCAAAAAATTCAAGGGGGGAGACATCACACAATACCTCATCTTTGAAGGGCTTGATTCCGTAGGGTAGGAGACATTGTTGTTTGATGCAGAGATCACTCTCTTGGCAGAGCCATCTGATGGTGTACAATTGCAGGTGCGGTGTTGTAAGAAGATCCAACCACTTGATGACCTCTGCTAAGATGAGGTTCTTCTAGCTATCACTATCAACGATGAAGTGTAATGGACCACCCTTCACCCACATTAGTGAACAAAATAGGTGCTCACCTTCCTTTGGTTCATCAGGTTCACTGAGTTGGATCTTGGTGGCAACAATGGTGGCACTGGGTTCTGCGTCAATGATCTATCTCCATTTTTTCTAGTTTTGAATCAGAGTCGAAACCCACATATGATTTAGAGGTTTTCACCTCGACCACCAATGAATGCTTTGAGTGACATTCAACGATGTTATGACAGGGGCTCTTATGGAACTCACACCACTTCCCAATGTATTTCTTTGTCTTCCCATTGTCCTTATTTGTTTGAGGCTTAGACTAGTTGTCCTAAGGCTATCCATCCTTTCTCTATTCTTTGTTATGTGGGTTGGGGCTTTATTTTCCCTACTTATGTTGTGAGGGGTTCACAGATCCAAACTACCACATCTTTTGTTTAAGATTCTTCTCAATTTTGACAGCATATCGATAGGTCATACCAAATGATGAGATGTCCAAAAAATCCATTTATGTTTGGATGTATCTATGCAGACCACCGCAGTACTTGAGCAACAAATGTCACTCAGAGTCTTTGATACCCATCTTGGTGCGCAAGGTATGGAAGACATTGGTGAACTCTACCATTGTTTGGTCCCTTTCGTGCTGCAGTGTGGTCCATCTTGTATATAAGTCGTCATAACTTCTAATAGGGTAGTATTGTTCCTTAATATCATCCCTGAAAGAGCCCAAAGTGGGTGCAACGAAAAATAATGTAGATTCCCCTGTTTCATTTTTCTCACAAATAGTCTCCCACCAATCTTTGACATGGGGGACGACCTTAAGGAGCACAAATGTAATATTTTCTCTATTGAAAACATTATGGACAAAAAAATACCCTTCTATAAGGTTTAACCATTTGTCTACAACATCTCAATCTATTTGACCTTAAAATATAGGAATATCAAAATTGATCTCTACCTTGAAGGGGGTGGCACTTCCTCTCGAGGAAGATGTGTCACCTGTTGGGTTTCATCAAAGGATTTGCGAAAA
>JASDQU010103240.1:0-19650 GCA_032191745.1 Picea mariana | reverse complement strand
GATCTCGGATAGTATAGTGATGAATTTGAGCAGTATAGATGACTGGTATGTAGAAGCCAAATTCTCATATCTCAAAGTTTTCAGGGCTTCTGTTCCCCCACATGCATTACCATTATTCATACCTGACAAGTTGGCTTGTCGTGAGGTTGCTAGACAAACAATAATCGGTGGCATAAGCAAGGAGCTTAAGGGATATTCAAAGAAGGTATGGCCACCTTTTCCTATTCATTTAAATTCATATTCTTTGTTAGATTTCGGGCATGCTAAAGCTGAGGCAGCAAATCTGAAAGACCTAAAATTAGTTCTTATTGAATTCAAGAAGCACGATCCGCAAAGGGTCGTAAGTAATCATTTGGCCAGTTGCAGACTCAAGAGGTTCGAACACGAAAATTTTCCCTCAGATGACATTTTCCGAGGCGCAAGATCTTATGCCAAGATTTTAGCTCGGATACAAACCTTGGCACATGAAGAGAGGGCCGATGTTCTAAAATTCCAGGAACATCGACGCAATTGTCTTCCCATAGTATTGCGAGGTGAGAATCCAAGTACAACAGAGGTGAAACAAAAAGATGCTGAAGGCTCCAAATATGTGACACCCAATCAAGAAAAACACCAGGATGGGGAAGAGAAAACTAAGAGTCCGAAAGAAAAGATAAAGACTCCCGACCCCCCCAAAAAGTAGACTCTGGTTACTACTCCAGGGCAACTAGCTAAGAAAATTGGAGATCCCCTCACATCCATTACTCCCTTGCAGTCAACTCAGGGAAACATTGACGCAGGGTGGATTTTAAATGAATAATTGAGACCTATAAGGATGGAAGAGATCCCTCCAAATGAGTTCTTCTTTGATAAGAAGAGAAAGGATGTGGTAAAGAGAGAATTCTATCAAGAAGGGGAATCAACAACCAATAAATACAAAGTATTGACTGATGGGAAAGACAAGAAGAATGAACAGTTCACGACAGAAATAGCTGGGACATTAGGGGCATATGCCACAACAAATCAATTTTTAGTCGGGGTTTTGAAAAACTAGCTGAAGCGAAAAAATCGCCTCATCAAAACCCTAGAAGCTAGACTAGCCACAACAGAAGAGGCTGCCAAGGACCAGGCGAGTGTAGGGATAGAACAAGCAAGGCTGGCCAATAAAAGTGAGATAGAGCTGCTCAAGACTAAGCTCGAACAAGTGGAGTTGGTGGTTCAGAATGGTCAGATACAAGCGGGCCAACAAAAAGACTTGATCGAACAGCTACAGGCTAGAGTGGAAATCGCCAAAAGTAAATTTATAAATATCGGGATGTTCCAGTCCCAGGCGATGGAGATTCGGAGCAGAGTTTCTGCGGCCGAACAAAGTTTACTCACCAAGGTAGAGGTGATTTGGGACAACTGCTTACTTGTTAATCAAGTTTTGGAAAATTTATCTGTCAGAGAAAGAGAAGCTGGAGCAGCTCGGGTCGCTTTTCAAGAGGCTGTAATAGCTACAAACAACAAGGAATCGAGAAGTACTCCTAGGTTTTCCATTTCGGAGCATAACAGAGGAAATATTTTATTAAAAGAATGGGAGCACAATATCTCAGAAGGTAAGCTGCAAGCCAAGAGGGTAACGAAATCCTTAGAAGAGGCTTTGGGTTCTATAGATGGTAATCTATTAGGAATTGATAGTGAAGGTAATGCTGAGGCATTGAGTCAAATGAATATAGCGAAAATCTCACTTGATTTGAATGAAAAAGAAGAAAGAGATTTGGATGAGATCTCACAAGTAACTATGGCAGACATAGTTCAAATAGATAAATGTATGATTAAACCAAGTGTGCAATTGTGCACTATTGACATCATAGATAGACAGATGGAAGAACGGCTGCCGCAATTAGCCCGAGATTGTTACTCTTTTGAGGCCAATTGTCAAACGGAACCGTCAAGGTTGATATCTCAGTTAGTGGAAAGATGTGTTACTTGTACCGAGCATGTGAGAGGGCAAGCTTCTGGTACCAAATGAAGACAGAGATAAGGAAATGGAACGATTGTTCTCCTTCTTATCGTAACTGAAAATCTTGTAACGATTGAGATTCCATCTTATGTTAAACTGTATAAATATATCATAGAAAGAAGGAAGAAGGGCTGTACCTTTTTGTGTCGATTGTAATAGAGTTTTTCCATTTTGAGAGTTAATATAAAGCAAATCCGAAGATTCTCAATTCCATCAAGACTGTGTTATGAGTTTGTTTCCTTGTATCTCGTTATTTAATTTCATTTCATATTTGTATATGATGAATGCTTCGCTATAATTTAGTACAACCTCTACTATAGTGAATGAATTTTGGTTTTCTATATTGTTTACTGTTTTTCCTCTGTACCAGCTATCAACGAGTATAAGACCGGTCAACATTTCAAGAATTCTATATATATCTTATGCTTCATCGGGTTATTTCTTTACATTTTTCTTCTTCTGTTTATACATGAGATTCTCCCTTGATAGGAGCCTTACTTGATAGACAACTTAATGTTTTCTCCCACCTCATACATTTTTATTAAAATATAACTCAGTTACGGGAAAGGGCCTTTGGTTTGCACCCTTTTTTCACTCCTGAAACTGTAAACTCTCTTTTATATGACCAAAATTGAGACAACACTTAAATTCCCCTTGAGTTTTTCTTATCTTTCTGTTCCTCCATGGCTGCCCCTGTAACAAGACAACCTAATATCGAACTCGGACTATCAGATCAAACACATATTGCCTTAAACCTTTTTGATACCATTCTTAAAACAACCACTACCCAGGTTGAACTCAAACGTTCATGGGCAATGATTGAACGGGATATAAACATCCAGGAACAGTTGGAAGCTAGACAACGCCAACACATAAATCATCCCTAGTTTCCCTTGCCGAAGGTTGACATTTCTTCCTTCTCTACCCTTTACTCACTTTCAGATGCCTAGACACTGTACTTCTAAGCCTTAAGTATAGACTCTGGAACAACAACTTCCAACTTAGCTTTAGTTGAATCCATCATCCTTTTTGGTTCATCTTTTGTTACTGCCTTCTTTTGTAAATCATCTATGTCCTTGCGCATTTCTTCACCTTCATCAAGAGTCCAAGTATGACTTTCTGAGGTATTATTTGGTGTATAAGTTCCCTTTTTTGGTGGCATGTTCGCCAAGTATCCTGCAAGGTAGGAATTCCTAATTTGATTAGGCAGAGGTCCTCACAAAAAAGGGAGTGTCAGGTGCTATAGATCTCTGATATACGTGTAGGGTCCAACAATAGTACTCATCCCAATATCTCAGGGAACTAACTAAGGAGGGTTTAACATGCCCTTAACCATATTATCTGACTACCCAGGTACTAGAGAGTGATCTCCTCGAGTGCTGTTCTCGGTGTACTATAGCAACAGGACAACCAAATAGTTTACTTGGTTGGTCTTGAGATTCTAGGGGGTCTCCATATATTTTCTAGGTATGTGGGATCTCAAATCCATAGTAGTGTTGTCTAATGTGCAACCATTCAAAAGGGGCCTTCCGATATACTCTAGGTACGTGGAAGAACCACACAGTCCCCGGGTTGTAGTGCTGGCAAGTAACGAAAAATCCTACGTTTAAAGATGATGGAATACATCTGTACCTACAAAAACCTAAGATTCTCCAAATTTATGTGATACTCATTTTATCCCACTTTATTACACTTTTTGAATCATCCCAATTGGATCTTCTAGTCAAAAGATATGCAAATTTCTAAAAACAAAATGCACCTTTTAAAACCTTGATTTGGAGACTGTTCTGCTAGCTGACCTTTCTTCTTTTGTAGCTTTGCAATTAAGGCCCTTCTGATTATAAAATTTCTACCTGAGGTATCCTGATGTGTCTTCTTTCCAACCCCACATTTTAGACCAATATTGGATTCCCCAATAGAATTTTATGATAACTTTCCCAAAATGTGATGATTTTTTTCCATTTCAGGAGAGCGAACTTGTATGGACTACCACGTGTCACTATATTTACTTCATAACTTGAAATTCGTACCAGTACAACTTTTTTCCATACCCTATTCCACTTTCATACTATAAAAATTTTAGAACTTGAAACCAAGACGAAACAAATTGGGAGCGAAAATGCCAAGAAGGCCTATTTTAGACTAGTTTAAGGACTAGTATGAAACCCTAAATTGAACATAATGTATCTCCAAAAATATAACGAACCAAAATCAGAAATTTGGACCCAAGTTATCTCTATATGTCTCCTCTACACCATAGAAATTCCAGATACTGAAACCATTCAGAAAAAAAAGTTGTAGTGAAAATGCCAAGAAGACTTGTTTTGAAGAAGCCAGTCTCAAGGATTGTCTAGCTTTGATACCAAATGTTAAGAACCAAATATCAAAATAGCATAAAAACCTCAGAATAAGTACTCAATGCTTTGAAAAATAGATAAATTCAAATAATAAGCCTCTTCGAGGAGGCAACCTCCTTATACATCATATGGATTCACAATTACAAGATGATTCCAAATGAAAAGGTCTCCTTGGTATATATAGGAGACTAGGAGGTACAATTACAACTAATGGACCTAGGCCGAAATAAATAAAATAACAATACTAGTGTAATATGCCCCAATTAAGGGTTAATGTGCCACAAATTAGGGCTTAACATGGTAGCTATAAATGAGAGTGGGTATGAGATGAGCCAACTCAAATACAAGTGTGGATGGGTATACAAAGACCCAACCATTATCATAGGACTACTAAACTCTTGAGGAAATGCCACCACTAAAGTGATTATCATTTGGAGACAAATGATACCATTCTATCCATATTCCAAGGAAGTTATGAAAAGAGGCACACGTATAAGAGAGAAAAGTTAGCGGGAATACAAAACTTAGTGTAAAGTTAGCCACAACTGGAAGAAGAGAGAGTTGGTCTGTGATAACCCAACTTAATACAATAGTGACCCCAATAAGATGAAAGAATGTTGCAACCAAATTTCTCATCCTCTTGAGAATTTTTCATTGACCGAATCATATAATGGGGGAGGATATGAAGACATATCCCTATCACATTTCTCATCTACTAGGAGTGGTACTACTGGATTGTCCATTTGAAGAGGTGATGAAAGAAATGTCTTGAGTAGGAATGATGAATGCAACCACCAATCCCTGCATCTATTGGAAACACGTGTCATTAACCTTATCATCTAATGAAGGGGGGTGAGAAGGTATATCCTTGCCACATTATGCATCTATTGGGACATTAGTACTAAATTGTTCATTTGAAGAGGTGTTGGAAGAAACATCTTGTAATAAAGAGGAGATGGGAGCACCCACCTCAAATAAGATCATCCGTATTTGAAGTGAGAGTGAGAAGATCCAAATCCATGTATCTAAAAGAACTTGAATATGACTAATCATTCTAAAATACAATTGGTGTATGGGTTTATGGATACCCAACATGTTGTACTTATGCTTATACTGAGAAGGGAGGGGTGAATCAATATAAGGTTATTTTTACTTTAAATGAACATTCATCAATCATTCATTAACTTTAAGACAATAAATGCATGTAAACTCAAATTATATTACACATATTTTAATTTAGAAACCCTTGTGGGATAAAACCACAATAACTTATCTTTATAAAATCTTGTAGGCACCAACCTACTAGAGACACCAATCTCTTTAGCTAAGGACCAAATCAACAAGATATTGTGCAGGCACCAACCTACTAGAGACACTGATCTCTTCAGCTGAGCACCAACTCAGTGAGACCTATATAGGAAACAATCTAAGATATTCATACATAGAGTACTTTTGACTTCACCTTCATGCTTCATACTTCATGCATTTTACATCATCATCATAGCCTTAAATTTTATGCTCCAATGCCTCTCCTTGCTTCATATTCTAGACATAGCTTCAAACCCTAGTCAGATTTAGACTTTATGCCCTAAAAAACCTCATAACATAATTCCTAGAATATAATTCCATATTGCAACATCATAACCACAAAACATTGCACTTTGGAGAATCATAGGCCTTAGTCCTTCATAACGCACCCTTAAAAATCCAAAAAAAACTCATCTTGCGCACCTTTAGACCCCAAGAATACTCCCCAACTCATCTTGCACACCTCATATCCCTTCTACATAGTTGTTCTTTCTCTTATTTCTTGGATTCTCTTCAAATTCACACATCTATCCTATATTTATAGTGTTTATGCATTCACTTATGGGGCCAACTTGTAAAACTGGCTGGGCTGACCTGTACTTTTTGGCTGGGTTGTCTTGAGAAATATTTTATATATCTTTATTCCTATGGAGTTAGAGGGATTTCCAAATACCGTTACAAAGTTCTAGGAATAATATTTTCAACCATATATTTGATGCTCCCATATGAGCTAGGTCTTCAAAGTAAAAAATCCTTCAAAGATAGGGTATCCAAACTAGGCATAAAAAATACAAAAAACAATAGTTCCAACAATATCCATCTTGCAATATTTATCTTGGACATCTGCAGTATCCCTCTATCTTTGAAATTAATGAAAATAATATTTCTAACAATCTCCCCCTTTGTAATTGATGAAAACCCTTAGTCAATTATTTAATACTCCCCCTATCTGCAACTCTCCTTATGTCTACAATCCTTCCTTTGTATGCAAAATTCTCCCCCTTTGACATCAATGGAAAAGGGTTTCTCCCCCTGAGTTGGTGCTTCACTTTATCGATGAGATGAGAGAGATATCACTCCCATATTCTGTTTGAGATATTCAAATGTGTCTCTGGGAAGGGGTTTGGTAAAAATATCCGCAACCTTTTCTTTGGTGGCAATGTATTCCATCTTGACACTTTTCTCGATTACCCATTATCTTAGGAAGTGGTACTTTATGAGAATATGCTTCATCTTTGAGTGCATAACATGATTCTTTAAAATGTTGACTGCACTTGTGTTGTTGTAGATGATTGATATTGGATGATCATATTCTACCCTGATATCCTTCAATGTCTGCTTCATCCAGAGAACTTGTGTGCAACTTGCTGTTTTTGCAATATATTTAGCTTATGCTATGGATAGAGAGATCGAAGTTTG
Organism: Picea mariana; assembly: GCA_032191745.1. NCBI lineage: Eukaryota > Viridiplantae > Streptophyta > Pinopsida > Pinales > Pinaceae > Picea > Picea mariana. The sequence continues at coordinate 12,582 of JASDQU010103240.1, read as the reverse complement.
CTTCTTGCTCAACCATGATATTAGAAAATTTCCTAGAAATAAATCTCCTCCATTGGTACTTTTATTTTCATCAATAATTCTTTCCCAATATGCATCTACATATGCTGTTAGAGTGAAGTCCTTACTTATTGATGAAAATAAAAGTACCAAAGTCCAATGTTCCCTTCAGATATTTTAGTATTCTTTTTACTACTTATACATGTGTCTTGTTTGGTGTAGATTGAAATCTTGCAACCAATCCTACTGCTTGCATGATGTCTGGCCTTGATGTTGTCACATATAGTAGGCTGTCAATCATTGACCTGTACAATGTTTTCTTTGCTTATAGAGAATCATCATCTTTTCTCAACTTACATCCTATGATCATGGGTGTATTGATAGATGCACAGTCTTCCATTCCAAATTTCTTGAACATTTCCTTGATATATTTGGTCTAGGTAATGAATATGCCTTTGTTGGATTAAGAAATATGCAACCCTAGAAATAATGACAATTCTCCAAGCATGGACATCCCAAATTCTTTTTGCATTTCTTATGCAAACTTTTGACTCATTCTATCATCATTACTTCCAAATATGATATCATCCAAATAAACCACAATGATTAACAAATTTTCATTGTCTTCTTTGATGAAAATATTGTTGTCTACAACTCTTGTTTTGAAACCTTGTTGTTGTAGGTATTTGTCAAGTCTCGAATACTAAGATTCGAGAGTTTTCTTTAGTCTACAGAGTGCTTTCTTGAGTATGCATATATGATCTTGGTTTTTTGACAATTTAAATCCTTCTAGATGTTCAATGTATACTTCTTCTTCTAAATTTCCATTTAGAAAGGCTGACTTGAAAATCCATTTGATAGACTTTGAAGTTATTGAAACACACAAATTCCAAAAACAGTTGATCGCTTCTAATCTTGCAACTGTAGAAAATGTTTCTTCAAAGTCAATACCCTCAACTTGAGCATACCCGTTACAGACCAATATTGCTTGATTTCTTACTATTTATCCATATTCATTCAATTTGTTTATGAAGACCCATTTGGTGCCAATCACATTCTTGTCTTTTGGTCTTGGAATAAGTTCCCATGTCTCATTTTTCTCAATCTGATTTAGTTCTTATTTCATAGAATTAACACAATGCTTATCTTCATTAGCTTGTGCAAAGTTCTTGGGCTCTATTTTGGGTAGAAAAGAAAAATCCATTTTTCTTCTAGTCTGAACTCCTGTATCTATATCGCCAAGAATATGATTCTCTAGATGATTCTTTTGAAAAATATGGATGTTGTCTTTTGATATTGGTGTTTTATTTCTTCAAGTTCTTTCTTTTATTCTTCCTCTTCTTCTTCCTTTTTTCGTTCTCTTTAGATTTTCTCCTCTCGATCTTAATTTTTTGTGACTTTTCCTTTTGAGGTATTTCTTCATTCACTCTTACATCAATTCTATATACAGCCTTGCGCGGTATTTTGTTGTAGCATTTGTAGGCTTTGATTCTTGATGCATAGCCAAGAAAGATACTTTCATATGTTCTGGAATCAAACTTGCCTAGATTATCTTCATTTCTCTTTATATAGCACTTGCTTCCAAATACTTTACAATATTTGATTGTAGCTGGTCTACTTTTCCATAATTCATAAGGTGTCTTTTTGCTATTCACTCTAATTTGCGCTATGTTCAAAATGTAGAATGTTGTCATGATTGCTTCTCTGCAACATATGTATGGTATTTTGACTTCATTCAACATTATTCTAGCCATTCCTTGAATAGTTCTGTTCTTCCTTTCTACAACTCCATTTTTCTATGGATTCCTTGCTGCCGAAAAATGTCTCTTGATTCAATGATTCTCATAGAATTCATCAAATTCAGAAAAGGTAAACTCACCTCCTCTACTCATCTTAAGTACTTGATTTTTAAATCAGTCTCTTTTTCAACCAAGGATTTGAAATCTTTAAACTTCTCAAATGCTTCAACCTTTTCTTTAAGAAATGTAACCCATGTCATTCTTGTGTAATCATCAATAAGCAACCTAAAATAACTCTCACCTTTTAAATTTTGTGTTATCGTTGGCCCACAGAGGTATGTGTGTACAAGTTTCAATGGATTTTATGTCGAGTACTCCTTTGTTTTGAAACCAATTCTCATCTTCTTGTTATGCTGACATGAATTGCAAATATTGTTGGTAGGTTTTGATATCCTTGGCATATCTCTTACTACTTGTGTCTTGCTGAGTTTTACTAGATTGTCAAAGTTTGTATGACCCATCCTTCTATGCCATAACCAATTTTTGTTTAAATGTCCCATACATCATTTTTATCCTTTGAATTCATTGGGAATGTATACATTGATCGGGTTTTTGTTTGCATTTTCCACTAATATTCCTGAACCTGTTTTCCTTATCTCATATCCTTTATAATGAAATGTGAGGTTGTGACCTTGATCAAAAAATTTGACTGACACTTAGAAGATTGTGTTTTAACCCTTCAACATACAAGACATTCTGTGTTTTAGTCTTTACATTATCAATACTAGCGATACCTTTTCCAACTATCCTTGTAGAATAATTATCCCTAAAGGTAACACTATCTCCTTTTTCTTCCCTGAGGGTGAGGAATTTGTTCTGATTCCCTGTCATGTATTTTGAACATCCACTATCAATGTCTCATTAGCTTCTTTTGATCCAGTTTTATGAGCGGAAAAAAATGAAACATGGATCTATAAAATTAACACATAGATACAATGAACAATAACAGAGATATAATGAAAATGAACTTCTATTCAATAAAGAAATCCTTTGAAAGTGTAAAATTCATAATGAAACAATCTTGCTTGAATGGTGGTAGCTAATATCTGAGAAGAGATGTGGTGGCTACACGCATTCTCCTGAGCACATTACAATGAATCCTCAAGGCCTTTATAGCATCAAGAAATAATAAAAAAATCCTAGACATAAAAAAACCTAACTCTAAGAGATGAAGCGCCAAAATTCATGTGGGCCCCGATGGGGTAAGTTGGTACATCAACTTCCCGGGGTCGTAACTTTTGCATATGATCTCCGTTTTAGACACATGATAGCTCATTGGCAAGGTATATCTGAGGAATACAAATGCTTATGTCACACTCAAACTCTGTTTATATTGTGAATATGACGATCCCAAAAAATGCTATTTAGGGCCTCAAAACGGCCCCGAAAGTTTAGGACCCGAAAAACTAGAAAATAACTGCCAAGATGAAAAATGTATGTGAGCCAGTTGGAATAGGTGGGTGGACATTGATATCCACCTGGATCAATACTCCCCCATTAGGATGCAATGGTCTCCATTGCGTTGATTTCCACCATTAGATGAGGAAATTTCTGTTGGATTTGGCTTCGGGTGAGACACTTGTGTTGGTGCAAGAGATGCCCCGCTTTGATAACATGATAAAGCTGAAGCTTTTGTTGGAAATTTCCCTTGACCTGTGTGTCCACAATTTGATCAGTGGATTCCTGTTTCATGTAGTCAATGTTGAAATATTTCAGTGTCAACTATTCTTCTATCTCTGAGGTGTCCAATAATGGTGGAAAGTATGGCCGAAGGAGGTCCACATTAAACACTGGGTGCAAGCCAAGGAAGGGGGGAATGTTGAGCTCAAAAACATTATCACCCACAACCTTGGTGATGGTGTAAGGTCCATAGTGGAGTGGACAAATATTTTGATGGGGTACTGTAAGGCGTTCTTTCTGCAAGTGCAACGAAACTTTATCTCCCACCTGAAACTTGTGTGGAACCCAATGTTGATCATGACGTTGCTTGTACTTGGCATTGGACTTATGCAAAATATCCTGAACCTATTGGCGGATGTGTTGGATTTGTTCAATAAACCAGGTGGCTTTGTCAGCTTCGGTTTGAGCATGGGACGTTTCTGCATGTGTGGACTCAAGGGGTAGTGCAACATCCATGGGACCCAATGGTTGAAATCCCAACCCCACTTGAAAGGGGCCGTGGCCAATTGAGCTATGTATGGCTTTGTTGTAACTGTGATGAACATAGGGAAGACTCTCATCCCATGTGCGCAACTGCTTGGAATTGTACATGTGAAATATATGCACGATCAACTTGTTGACGACCTCAGTTTGACCATCCATTTGGGGGTGGAAGGCAATGGATTTGGTGATCTTGGTGTCCAAAAGTGACTAGAGGCTCGACTAAAATGTGCTGAGGAACCTACTGTCTCGATCTGAGATGATGGTTTGTGGTATCCCTTAATGTACACACACTCATTCTAATAAGACTTTGGTAGTGGCCTCTGCTATGATTCTCTTCTTGCAGGTGGCCATAATCGCCATCTTGGAAAATTGATCAACATCCACAAAAACATAGTAATTTCCCTACTTGGTTGAAGGAAGTCCTGACATGTATTCCATCGAGATGGATTCCCAGGGCCCTTCGGGAGTAGGCAGAGGGTGTATATGCCTTGTTTCTTAATGGTCAGTTTGGAAATGATGCAGGTCATGCAGAACCTAATATACTTGCTGACATACTATCGAAGTTTCGACCAATAAAAATTTTGCTGCAACATTGCCACTGTCTTTTCTATGTCGAAGTGTCCTGCCACCCGACTTTAGTAATAATTCAAAATCATCTTCACTTTCTCGCTTGGTGGGACACATAGGTGGCCCACATGGCACAACAAACATTCATGAAGATGGAAATAAGTGACAACTGTGTTTGTGCCCAACATATGGTAGGTAGTGGTGAAGTCAAGATCTCTCTTGTAGATTTGGGGCTATCCAGAGGTCTCATGGCCGCAAGAGTGTAGCACTGTGGTTAGTGCTACAACTAGAGGTTGATTGAGGTAGTCAGTGATGCGGTTCATGCTCCCTATATTATACTTGATGTCGAGATGAAATTGCTGCAAATATATGGACCACTTCTGATGGTGGTCATTCTACAATTTACCTTGTGTCTGAATGAACTGTAGAGGCTTGTGATCGGTATGGATGAATGTATCCTACCCGAGAATGTAATTCCTCCACTGGCGACAGGGTTGTATAATGGAGTACATTTATTTGTTTTAAGTGGGGTATTTATGGACAATATTTGATAGTGTTTCACTATGATAGGCCACGAGATTTCCGTGCTGAGTGAGAATTGTGCCCACAACATAGTCCTAGGAATCTATCTCAATCTCAAAAGGTTGTTGCAGGTTGGGTAATGAGAGCACCGAGGTTGAGCACAAGCGTTTCTTCAAATAATCAAAAACTTTTTGTTGTGATTAGCCCCCCCCACACTTTTCCTTTCCACCACCTCTGGTCACTTGGCTAAGGGCCCATGCAATATGGGAGAATCCCAACACAAACTTGTGATAGAAATTGGCAAGGCCTAAGAAGCTATGAAGCTCAGTGAGTGTGGTCAAGGATGGCTAGTCATGAATGACCTTGATCTTGGCTGGATCGACATGCACCCCATGCTCATAAAAAATGTAGTCTAGGTAGTAGACCCTATTCACGTCGAAGGAGAATTTTTACAAATTTTCATATAGCTTGTGTTGTCACAGAGTGTGCATAACCTTCTAAATATGCTACAAGTGTTCTACCCAACTCTTACTGAAGATGAGGATGTCATCCAAACACTCCACCACAAAATAATTGGTGAAAGGCTACAAGATATTTCCATCATCCTCATGAAATTTGCCGGGGCATTCATCAAGCCAAAGGGCATGACCAACCATTGAAAAATACCTTCTTTAGACTTGAAGGTAGTCTTCCATACATCAGTCTGCCCTATTGGGACTTGGTGGTATCCGAACTTCAGATCAATCTTACTGAAGTATTTGGCCCCCTTGAGCTGGTCAAGGAGATTGTCAATTCAGGGAATTGGGTATCGGTTCATGACTGCGATTTTAATTAGAGACCGATAATAAATGCAGAGTCTCCATGTCCCTCTTTCGTATGCAAAAGAACAATTGAGATTCTACAAGGTGATGAGATTGGTCATATGTGCCCATTTTCAAGCAACTCTTGGATCTGGAACTTGTTTTCCTCATTTTTGAAAGAGAACAACAATATATTGGCCCATTGGGTAATAGTGCAATGGGGGTAAGATTGATTGAATACTTGAACAAATAGTGTAGAGGTACCCCAATGGGTGAGGAGAAGATGTCTTTGTATTCTTCCATGACCTTATCCACTTGCTTCTATGGAGGACATGGATGTGGTTGCAAACTTCCACTCACTTAGAGCGCGAACGACGAAGAAGACAAACTTCCTGGTCTAAGAGATGACTTTTCTTCATTGCTTGGAAGAGATCAAGGAAATGGAAGTAGGTGGGACTACCTCGGGTATTCTGTACAATTTCATGTCCAAATTAATAATAAAACTATGAGGCTTAGACTCATATACAACATGACATTTCCATAAATAAAGTTGTCCCAAAATAACATCAAAAAATTCAAGGGGGGAGACATCACACAATACCTCATCTTTGAAGGGCTTGATTCCGTAGGGTAGGAGACATTGTTGTTTGATGCAGAGATCACTCTCTTGGCAGAGCCATCTGATGGTGTACAATTGCAGGTGCGGTGTTGTAAGAAGATCCAACCACTTGATGACCTCTGCTAAGATGAGGTTCTTCTAGCTATCACTATCAACGATGAAGTGTAATGGACCACCCTTCACCCACATTAGTGAACAAAATAGGTGCTCACCTTCCTTTGGTTCATCAGGTTCACTGAGTTGGATCTTGGTGGCAACAATGGTGGCACTGGGTTCTGCGTCAATGATCTATCTCCATTTTTTCTAGTTTTGAATCAGAGTCGAAACCCACATATGATTTAGAGGTTTTCACCTCGACCACCAATGAATGCTTTGAGTGACATTCAACGATGTTATGACAGGGGCTCTTATGGAACTCACACCACTTCCCAATGTATTTCTTTGTCTTCCCATTGTCCTTATTTGTTTGAGGCTTAGACTAGTTGTCCTAAGGCTATCCATCCTTTCTCTATTCTTTGTTATGTGGGTTGGGGCTTTATTTTCCCTACTTATGTTGTGAGGGGTTCACAGATCCAAACTACCACATCTTTTGTTTAAGATTCTTCTCAATTTTGACAGCATATCGATAGGTCATACCAAATGATGAGATGTCCAAAAAATCCATTTATGTTTGGATGTATCTATGCAGACCACCGCAGTACTTGAGCAACAAATGTCACTCAGAGTCTTTGATACCCATCTTGGTGCGCAAGGTATGGAAGACATTGGTGAACTCTACCATTGTTTGGTCCCTTTCGTGCTGCAGTGTGGTCCATCTTGTATATAAGTCGTCATAACTTCTAATAGGGTAGTATTGTTCCTTAATATCATCCCTGAAAGAGCCCAAAGTGGGTGCAACGAAAAATAATGTAGATTCCCCTGTTTCATTTTTCTCACAAATAGTCTCCCACCAATCTTTGACATGGGGGACGACCTTAAGGAGCACAAATGTAATATTTTCTCTATTGAAAACATTATGGACAAAAAAATACCCTTCTATAAGGTTTAACCATTTGTCTACAACATCTCAATCTATTTGACCTTAAAATATAGGAATATCAAAATTGATCTCTACCTTGAAGGGGGTGGCACTTCCTCTCGAGGAAGATGTGTCACCTGTTGGGTTTCATCAAAGGATTTGCGAAAAGTTATCCATCATCTCATTCCTCTATCACGCAAGGAATTACTCAAGCAACAATTTAAATGGATCTCCTATCCCGTCGTCTCTCTTTTCTTCCCCCATGGGCGACTGTCGAGTTCAGTTAGGCTAATCTTGCAAAGGTTCAACTGGTTCAAGTCCCAACTTCTTATACCCTAACCTCGTTGGGGACATGCACTGAGAAACAGATGAAGAGAAACTACTCTAATACCACTGATCCATATTTATGAGAGAAACGAAATGAAACACAAATTTATAACATTAACAAAGAGATATAGTGAACAATAACAAAGATACAATGAAACTTAACTTATATTCAATAAAGAAATATGCTGAAACTGTAAAATGCAGAATAAAACAATCTTGCTCGAATGCTGGTAGCTAATCTCTGAGAATAGATGTGGTAGCTACATGCATTCGCTTGAGCACATTAAAATGCAGCCTCTAGGATTTTTTAGCATTAAGAAATAATCATAAAACCCTATAAATCCAAAAACCTAACCCTAGGAGATTAAGCACCAAAAGTCATGTGGGCCCCGATGGGGTAAGTTGGTACATCAACTTCCCGGGGTCGTAAATTTTGCATACTATCTCCGTTTTAGGTGCACGATAGCCCGTTGGAAAGGTCGATTTGAGGACTACACATGTTTCCATCCCAGTCTAACTCTATATATAGTGTGACTGTGGTGATCCCCAAAAAAATTGTTTAGGGCCTTAAAATGACCCCAAAAGTTTAGGAACCGAAAATCTAGAAACAAACTGCCAAGATGAAAATTGTATGTGAGACAACTGGAATAGGTGGGTGGCCATCGATATACATTTGGATCATGTTTTGTCTTGAGCATACATTGCAAGTCCACATTCTTCCTTCTTTGTTTTCTCTTGATTCCTTTTCCACACCTTTGTGTATTCTTCTCTATGCTTGGTAAGAACATCTTCCCTGTTTTGTTTAGGAGACTTTATTATGCTGCTTCTACAGTCATGTGATATGTGCACATAGTCATTGCATTTCATTGCATTTCATTGCATTTGTTGATGATTTTGGTAGCTACGGGAAAAAATTTCCTCTAGAAGACATTTCTTGGATAAAGAGAAGATTATGGAAGTCCATGAAGACCATTAAACAACAAGAAGAATACCCAGAAGAGAAGTCAACCCACACATAAAAGAATAAAGTAAAAATAAGATTCCCAGAGGAGAAGTTGGCCCAGGAAGTTTACTTGAAGACTATAAATAAGGAGTACATATAGCTCATTTGGACACACTCACAACACACTCTCTCACTGAGGAAAATTTGTGCAAGTCTGAGGAGAAAGAGGAGACATAGAGTTGGGGTCTTTGGTTATTCTTGGTGGCTACTTTATCTTGTGTGCTATCTCTCTACGGAGCTGCAATACTCTTGTAGTGTACTTCTATTGCAGCTGTGAGCACTAGAGGTGTGCTAGCCTAGTGCTAGGGTTTATATCTTGTCTATGGCTCTTGAGAGCTAGTGAATGATTGGAATTTGTGGATAGAATCTAAGAAATGTTGCTGGGTTTTTCCCCCATTTGGGGTTTTCCCAGGATAAATCTCATGTTCTTTTTGTCTCTTGTTTATGTTGTTACTACGCAGTACATGATATATATTTTAATGGTAATGAAGTAAAAGAACACTAGCAACTCTAATTCTCTCTAAATAAAGAAAACATAACATGGTTTCACAATTGGTTACCTTCAAAACAATTTGACCACTGGAAGGAAGATCACTACAACAACACCTTACAACTGTTATACTTTGTCAAGATCGTTGAGCACTATCCCAAGGACATTGGGGATAATTATTTCATGTTAAATTATGAGCTTGATTTCTTATGCAGATTAATTCTTTTATTTTCTTCAACACTTTGATTCCAGCTTAATACACTTCAACAATACCAAATCATAACCGAATAGAAATAACTATGTAGATAAGTAAGAATGCACATCAACAACACATATACCCTGGGGAAACCTTGTACAGGGAGAAAAACCCCAACAAACAATATTCCTTTATTGCATTAATAATGTATGATCACTTACAAATATCCACCATGAATGTTCTTCTCTTAAATATCTTGCCAAGATGACTCTGACCTGAAAAAGACCCAAGAGACATTTCTGAAATACACCTCTGATATGTTGCCTCTATTGTTGATATACACCACTGATATGATGCTGATATACGCCTCTGATATGCAGCCTCTATTGCTGATATACAACACTTATATGCTTCTTTGGTATGCTACCTCTTTATCACTGATATGCACCTCTATTGCTTCACCCTTAATCTGCATATAAAACTGTATTGAAGAGAGGGGTCGACCTATGCTTATATAGGCTAAAGAGGAGAAGAGGAGAGGCTCGAAATAGTAACTTGTTTTCATGCTTTAATCATAACTTAACTTCATACTTTAGTTTGAACTAGACTTGAGACTGGTATACTCTAGTTCTAAAATAGAACTAGACTTGAGACTAGTATACTTTAGTTCGAAATAGAACTAGACTTGAGACTTAAGTTACAACTCAACATTACACTTTAGTTCGAAAATAGAACTAGAATTTAAGACTTCAGTTACTACTCAACATTACACTTTAGCTCTAAAATAGAACTAGACTTAAGAATTCAATTACAACTCAACATTACACTTTAGTTCTAAAATATAACTAGAATTAAGACTTCATTTACAACTCAACATTACACTTTAGTTCTAAAATAGAACTAGACTTGAGACTTCAGTTACAACTCGACTCTTTACAAGGAAATTCAAAATTCTCTTCATGGTGGACAATGTTACATGTGCCAATGCACTAGATCAATACATTTATATCATTTACAATATTACGGATATTGTTTGTTTCTAGCTCATAGGAATTTTATATTCAACCTAAATTTTGCTAGATACCTTGACTTTTTCTCATGGCTCACAAGGCTTGAATAGGCTCATAGAGGTTGTACGTTCCCCCTGACTTTTTCACTAGTCTGTCTATGCTCACAGAGGTTGTAGGTTCCCCCTGACTTTTGCACTAGACTGTCAATGCTCACAGAGGTTGTACGTTCCCCATGAATTTTTCATTAGACTCACATAGCATCTTGTTTTTCCTGAATTTTGGTTTGACTCATAGAGGTTGTACGTTCCCCCTGGCTTTTGTCAATACCTCACAAAATTGGTTGATTCTCGAAATCTCCCTGGCTAGCCTTGGGGTGGCCCATATGGCCTCTCATTGGAGAATGACTATCTATGCTGCCAAATTTAACACCCCCTCTTGGCGAGGGAGTCATTCTTAGCCACACCAAGCTTGCCTCTCAGCTGCACAAACTTGTTGATTAAGGTTGGTTGTCATTGATGTAAACCCTTGAAGAAAGCCCTGTAGCACAAAGGTTTGGGTAATGGACCCAATATTTTTTGATGTAAATATGACTTATTATTGTTTTTTCATGGTTGATAAGAAGTAAATATGGATGAACTCCAAAGTGGTCCCCTTATGGTGAAAGCCCTCACGAGAAGATGCTTTGTGGAGTAAGAGAACCCATGCTTAATTATGGAATAATGAGATGAATGAAAGTGAATTTTTCAAGGAAAATATCCTAGATAGATAGTGCTTGTCATGTCATTTCTGGTGGTATGTGGAATGTCACATAATTCCTCACGGTTAGAGAGTTATGGCCATGAGAAGTTGCAGAACCCAGGTTTGGGTAATGGACCTAAGTTTGTTTGATAGGTAACGATATGAGTTATGATATATTTTCAGATAATACTATTCTATATGGATAGTACATGTCATTCCATTTCTGGTGGTATGTAGAACGTCACATAAATCCTCACGGTTTGAGAGTTATGGCCTTACAAAGTTGGAGGACCCTCATATGTCATCTAGAAGCCCCAAAAGGTCAAAGTAGTCAAAGTGGTTTAATTGATTTTAAAAGGTAAATAATAAAGTGAAGTGATGAGTGTATTATAATTCAAAGTGAATACAAAATAAATTACTTCAATAATAAAATTAATGGAGAAATTAGAAGTGGACCCAACCCTAAAATAAGGAAAGTGGGCTAAGTGACCTAGAAGATGTTTGTAAGGAAGCTACTTGGAGAGTATAAATAAGAGGAAAGGATCTCTCATTTGAATCACACTTGAGCATATTGAATATCTATATGTTTCTGAGGTAACCAAGGATATATAAACCAGAATTCTGAGTGAAGGTGAAGAAAAGAAGGCCGAAATGCAAGGAAGGATAAATTCTTTTGATGGTGCTTTCTAAGGTATGTTATTTATAGGTCATTTCACCATTTTCGCTATAATTTTTTTTTTTATAATGATTCAGATCATGAAATTGCTATGAAAGTGAGAAAACATATCCAAGTATTTGTGGTAAAAAATTCAGCTTGTGGGGCGTTGTATTTTGGGAGTTACAGTCCGTCGAAAATAGGGTTTGTGGCCAGTCCTAAAACTAGTCAAAATCAGGTGTTTCGGGTAAACACGTCATAACTTATTCGTAACAGATCCAAATTTAGTGAGACAAAATGTTTTGGTTAGGGGATAGTATGTAGTATTATGTGTAACAGTTTTAGATTAATTCATCAGATATTTTATGCGGGGCACGCTCTACAAGGTCGCTCTCTAGAATAATCCAGAATTCAGCAAGGTATGCCATTTTTGCTATAACTCCTTTTTTGAGAGATTCCAAATAGTGAAACTTGGAGGAATTTCATAAAACACACTGAAGCACATTGTGTATCAGTTTCAGATATTTATACATTATAGGTTCAAAGTTATGATTACTTCAAGTTAGGGTTGTTGACTAATCGAAAACTAGGCATGTGAGACTAAAGAAAAGTTTGATGAAAATGCTAGTCTCTTGTTTTTAAAGTTAAGGAAGGTTTGCAGGAATGTGATCATATACA